>UFQX01000203.1:160309-178132 GCA_900497675.1 Arapaima gigas | reverse complement strand
TCCGCCCCCCCCCCCCCCGCCACAAATATGTTGCAATACTTGGACGCGCTTAAAGGAGGATTTGCTCCTGTCTCTGTGTCGCGGAAAGCCTGACTTTGCATACGATCTCGTCACTTGTGTGGCGACGGTGGCAGCGTTTGCTGTGACGCAGGAAGGTGTCGTGGACGCCGCGCGCCGCGCTCCGGGCTCCCTCGCTCTGCGCTCTGGCAGCCGCTGTCGGTGATTACGAGTGCATTAGCCTCCTCCCAAGAGGGGCATTAAGCGGAGGATCTTAATTGCGGCCGTTCCCTGGCCATGTTCTACAGAAAAATGGAAAGAGGAGGAAAAAAAACAGACACACACGCAGACCAAGTCCCAGCCATTACAAGGTCTGGCTCTTAGTATGAGGGGGGGCTATAAAAGAGGCACTGCAGTGGTTTCAAGGGTACTGCAAATGAGAGTCCCTTGGTGGATGTGTTTTGTTCTCTTCTCTTCTGCTTCCGCCTTCTACCTCAGGCTTGGGGACTTCGCGGTGAGGTTGCAGTAGAGGGAGCAGGAGGCCCTGTGGCTGGATGTGTCACCGCACGTTCGGGGTCCCGCTTCTGCCCTGGGAGAGGCCTCCCGTCCTCGTGACGACGAGCCTCGCCGCCGCGCGCGGCGCGCCTGGTTTGGCCGCGTGCAGTCCTGTCTGCTACCCGCTCACGGGCGAAACGCTAAATGATCTTGTCATACAAATTCAGCTCCTAACCCCGCAGTCCCCCTGGAGGAAGCTCGCTGGGAAGGCTTGCTAATTGCCTCTGTGATAATCGTCCCCCACCCACCCCCCTTATTTTCCGTGATTAAATCGAGGGTTCGAATAATGGTTTTGATGACCGTTTGATTGCCAGCGGTTCTACACACACCCTTGCATCTAATTTACATGTTTCTGCAAACGCCGCCGGGGCGCAGCGATCCTAAATGGGTCATACAGGGCACATGTTCTGCAGAGCTCCACCAATTCTTCACCCAATCTGAGCTTTAATGATCTAAAAGTGTTTCCATTAGTTTGCTTATTAAAAGAGACGAGAAGATTCGAGTTACTCCGCCGGTGCACTTTCACCCGTCTCAGCACGTACGCACGCGGTAATAATGGCCTGTCTTTTAGGCCTCTTCAAGTCCCGTAATGAATCGGAACATTGCAGAGCAATCGGGGACCGGAATTTCAAGGGTTCTAGAGAATTTGGGTCGCAAATTTTTTTTCTGCATTTTTTCAGTTTTTTTTTTTTTTTTTTTAAATACATTACGATGCGTTAGTTGCCGCGAAGAAAATCGATGCGTTGCATTACATTGCTGCAACGTCCGGTTGTGTTTGTTCTGGGTGGCCGTGCTCTGTACTTCCCAGCTACCCTCCGGCGCAGCTGGTCAAGCGTAAGTGTCTTCCTCACAGTTGCATGAGAAAGGAAGTTTTTTATCTCAGACGTCGGGTTCGGGCACTTGCCAAGATGCATAACGGCCCACCGGTGACACGTAGGTGGGAATGTCGCGGTTAACTAACCGCAATTAAAAACATCACAGGTTCCAAGCCGCGAGAATTTCACAAACCACGGTAGATTTCTGTGTTTGGAGCTTTGCGCTCCACGTTGCCCGAAGACCCGCAGTCGGGAGTGAGCGGGCGCTGAAAGTTCGACGTTACGTCCGCCAAAAAAGGCCTTTAAATCGGCACGGCGCGAGCGTTTCACGTGATGAAGGGGGACGCAGAAGACGACAGGTGTCTAATTTGCAAAAACAGCGGCCGCCACAGGTTAAACAAGTCCAAAGTGCTTCCCCATGCTTCCCTCTGTACACACGTCAAGGTTCGAGTAAATAAACTAGCTGATGTTAGGTTGGTTAACCTAAGCTGGGGTTCGCCTGGCTGGAGCAGCTTCAGTGTTGCTTCGGTTGTCATTCGCCATGGTAACGCACATATAAACATTTTCTCTATAATTGCTGCTTGTCGCCAGTCCGCCCACCGGCCCTGGGAGGTAAACACACCTTTTACTGGCCATGAGTGACTGAATATTTCTATTACTTCTGCCATAAATTGTTTCTAAATGTTACACCATAAAATTTGCTGGATAGTTGGTAATGGCAGTGTTTTGATTCATTTTCTGTGCTGGAAATATTCTATAACCACTAAATCTGCTGTACAGTTTCTGACACGAATTAGGCTGTGTCTACCTTACCGGTTAATTCACTTTTACCCTAAAACTACCCCGATCCCGCTACTAATGCAGGGCAACTGACTTTTAAGGGTTTTATTCAAAGATTTTTATTTTAATGTAATTTCTTTCTTTTTTTAAAAATAAGTTTAAATATTTATTTTAACTTTGTTATATTGAAAGGTAAGTACTGCATTTGGGTTTCTAAAGCCAGCTGTAGAGAATTCGGAAATGAGTCGACCGCTGTCATATTTATTTTTGATAGAAGGGAAAATTATGTTTTATTTGCAGAGCCAAAAGAATGTTATATAAAAAAAAACAATTTGCATTTACGTCATCTTTGTGTCTGTTCTCCTCCACAGGGTCTCCTTACCTGAAAAAATGTAATTTACCTGAACACAGTTGTAAGGCTGGTTAACTGCGGTGTTCCCCGAGACGGTGGTATGATTCGGTTTGCCTTTCCGCTGCCGCTTCGTCTGTATTTAAGATTGACGGGTTTCACGTGCGACGAGTGTTTGAAAAGTCGTCGTAAACGAAAGCGAAAATTTCCCAGCCTGACGTCGTACGTCTGGCGTTGTGCGGCCAGGAAGACGATTCCGGCCGGGAACAAGAGGCGATCGTGGGCGTAATCACACAAAATTCAACGGCTTCTAGTTTGAAGTCCCTCGGCGGCCGACTAATGGAATGAAATTTAATAGAAGCGCTTCAGATGTGTGTGAATTTGTCTATGGGAAGCAGAGGAGCTGCTCACATTTGCAGGCCCTTTCTCAGTTACTCTGCCTGTCCCAGTGTTCCCCGCATGTGGAACTACCTTCTTAGTTGGAAAAGATGTAACACCTGCCCACCCAGAATATGCACAACATAAACACCCCCCCCCCCCCTCCTGACCTTCCCCTCGCTTTTCTACACATCTATTAATAGTGAAATTATTCTGTCAGAACTGCTTGGTCATAATAAATACATTTTCAGTTCTGTATAATTTTCTATTGAATATAGCAGGCGTGTAGTAGGTCTTTCATCAAGTATCTTGTTGACATTTTGAGAACCAACTGTATGGAGCCCTTCCCTTCTAAGTGATGTATGTGGAATTGGTGAATCGCCTAGTAGTGGAAAATTGCTCTCTCCACTCTTCACTGTGATCAATACGGCTTACTTTGAACAGTCTGCTTTTTGACCTGTGCATTCAATTGCTTTCACTTCAGTTTTGTTGTAATACTACAATTTTTAGAGAGCGAGCGTGAGATATGGAGTGAGTGCAGATGGCCTCTTAGTGCCGACGTGTTACTCTTGTTATTGGGGCAAATTTTAATATAAGCAGAAATAATTTTTAAAAAACCGCAACATTTATTTGAAAACAATTAAAAGTAATTAAATATATACCAACACGCACCATTTTCCTTCAGGACTTCAGAAGCGTATTAGCCATGCTGTGATTGTTACCAAATTGACCCGACTGCCATATCCACTATTATGTGTAGCTACACTTTATGTAGGCAACAGTGCGATAGATAAAAGGACTGATTCCATCAACACATTCTCAAAATCACAATGTCAACAATGGCTTCCACGTCGCTAAAGGATAATTGATTTCTTCACAAAGACCGGCTAGGGATTGGACGTCCTTTATTATGCAAATCACAGCGAGCTAACTATAGCTGAATTTGCTGTGAATCCATATGGTGGGATCATGCGGGATGATGCTTTCACTAATGTAGTCAGAAGAATGCAAATGTTTCATAAGCACAGGTCCACAGCCGCGGAAGATTATTCCACATTTGCGAGAGTTTCATTTGAACGTATAAACGTGGCTTTGCGCTCGTAAATGAATCCATTGGAGCCAGCTGTTGTCTCGCTCAGGTGTCTGAAACGGCAGAGTTTGTCCCCGCTTCGAAATCCAGTTCATGGTGATTCAGGGGTCTGGGTGCAGGATCCAGATCCAACTTCTGTGTTCCTCCTTACTAATCTGTCTGAAATGTTGCCACTAACAGTAGATGGTTTAAAGACACCCACCCGTAACATGCAGAATGTCTCACTGCGATTGTCACGAAACTGATACCCATCGAGTATAAAATGTTTCATCTCTTCCCACATTATGTTTACTTGGCAGAGGGAACCGGAGCAAGTCGGTGGCACAGATTTCTCTCGCCGGTTGCGTGTTAAATTGTTACATGTTCAAAACGGCGTGTTTACATGTTAAAGCAGTTTAACACACTGTGCACAGTTTGTACAATGATACACAAGAAGCTAAAATACATACATTTCACAGTGTCAGTAAGTTAACTCAGCTATAATAAAAACGGCTGTTTTATTGCCTGATAAATGTTGTAAAATGTATGCAATATGTCTGGCGAGGAGTTTGGATCGCAACACTGACCCCCCCCCGCCCCCCGACAAATGATCAGCAGTAAAATGACACGCATTGCCCTGGTCCAGTGTGTAANTCGCAACACTGACCCCCCCCCCCCCGCCCCCCGACAAATGATCAGCAGTAAAATGACACGCATTGCCCTGGTCCAGTGTGTAAAATGTGAAAATGCAGCTGTTTTGAAATGTGCTCTAGTGCGTCGTGTCGGCATTTGACGGAGATAAATAATTTGCAAGCCTGATCGTGTTCAACGGGAACATTCTTTTGTGTGGGTAAAAACACTTAAAATCGGTTTAGGCCAAACGGAGGGCCGGCGCTCGTGTTACAAAAATGGCGGTAAAGACGTATCCAGTTTGAGCAGGAGGGGCGTTTTTGAATCGAATCAAATGTGGTTTGCGTGCGGATAATGTCATTTCGACGTTTGCGTGCATTTTTGGCACCTCCATCGTGACCGCCGAAGAGCTGGGTCTTAACGTTCAGCCCGAACCCACCCCGTGCGTGACAGCGCCACACTCGGTGTGTCACTTCTAAAGTTCCCACGAACCGCGTGCTTAGTTTCTTCTGGACGTATCCATTCGCTACATGTTGCTCAACTATTTAACTGCGTTTGAAGGTTTTGGGAATGAATCTAGTTTTCGTATATTTAATTTTAATTCGCGATGCAGTTAAAAACCGCACAACCTCCACTGGAGGGTAACCCTGCGGACTTGGTTTGCCTTAAGGTTGTTTTTGTTATGGCTACGTGTCGGCTTGCGTCAAGACTGTCTCTTCTCTCGCTGCTGTGTTTTCTCTACTGTGGCTGCCGTGCCAGTCAGATGCCAACCAGTACGACAGATGCAAAACGTTCAGATAATCGTATCCCGATCCAGCGGCCCTGTTGGTATCAGTCAGTGTGAGGATGTTAAGTGACAAAGACACAAAACACGCTGTTGTGTAGTAAGTCGATGGACAAGCCCAGGCAAACTTGTCAGTTTCAAGGTGCTACTTGCTTTAGAGCAGCAAACATTCTGAACAAGCACGTTCTCATTTTAGACAAACATATTGTATGTCTCTAACAGAAGCGAGTCGATGTGAAAGAAGTATTGACGGGTCGGGAGAAGAAAAGAACTCGAAACGTGTGTGTGTGTGTGTGTCTGTGTGTGTGGCAGGCAGGAGTGTAGGGAAGCCGCTTCACACTGGGCATCTAATAACAGACCCGATATCGATAGCGGATCTGCCTGTGCGACACAACCCCAGTATTGTCACGTAAGGCAGCGTCACACGTCCTCCCTCTTTTATCTAAACGCGGGTTATGAGACACTAATGCTTGTGTAAGGTCTCCCTCGCCTCTGTGTTTTCAGGGCAATTTCACCGCCGTTAAATAGCATCGAAGTACCACGTCGTGTGCTGTGGATCCTGCGAGTAAGGCGGGAGGGGCGGTAATCCTGCGGAAACGCCGAAATAATGTGTGGTGTGAGGGCTGCGAGGATTACAGCACTAATTTCGCTGTAATCCTTTAAATTAAATTCACTAATGCCATTAGCGCCCTTTTACAGGGACGTGAAGAACGGAAAGAGGTGGACGTTCCTCGTATCGTAGCCGCGCCGACACGCTTAACTTGTTTTTTTGGATAGCGGAACGAACGAGGGTTAAGATAGGTGGTGTTTCGGGAAGAAAAAAACGATGACACGTGGATCTCAGAATCTCAATTACTGCACCGCGCTGTCCTCACCTGGCAGTGCCCTTGGTACCGCGGCCACCCAACGGCTTTTCATTAGCGACGGAGCACGTGTTTGATCTTGTATTAATTCACGGGCACGGGCACCTTCCCCTGTCTTCTTGCTTCCCTTCCCACACCCACTGTGTTAAGTTGTGTGATTTATAGGTGAGACGCTCCCGGCAAACAGACCTCCGTGGGGTTCGTCCGACACGACGGCGGCAGAACCGGCGGGTAATTAATGAACTTGCGTCCGTCGCTGACTTCCGACCCGTCTTTGTCGAGATATTAGCAATGCGTGCGGATCGAAAGGAGTAGCTCAGCCCTTCGCCGTCGGGCCTGTTTCTGCTTCACGGTCCCCGGCGTCCGGCCGTGAGTCGCCGAGCGACGGTACACGTGCCATATTTAGTGTGGCACAACACGAGCAGGGTCCCGCATGTTTCCAAGTTCCTTTCCAAGTTCGAAGCACATTTTCGGCGTCCATCACAGACGTAATGTGGAATCAGTCATCTAGAGGACGCTGGCCTCCGTTTTCAGCGTGGTGAGGTTGTGCAGTCGACGAAGACGCGAGTCATTGTTCACGAACTTTCTAACGGTATATTGAATGTCCCCCTAGATCAACTGTGCCTGCTGACTTTTTCCCTTTTCTGCAGAGGCTGTTCCCAAAAATTAATTCTCTCCTTTAACCCCGCGCAGTTCTTCCAGCCTCACTAAAGCGCCCCAATAAAAGAGGCGCCGTAACCGTGGAGTTTACGGCCGCTTGTTGTTTTGGTCGTCTGGCAGTGAGTGGCCCTGTTATAACAGCACTTTCGAGTTCTTCTTCGCTACGAGAGGGCAAGAGGTTCTGCGAGGCATCAGCTTGCTTAGCAGGGATAAATCCGTTTTTCCAAGCGTGCTGAAGGATCGGTCCGATCAATTATACTGCAGTAGAGATGTAGCAGAGCCTGTTGCTTGTGTATACATGTGCGAGGAGAATTTCAGAAGACTGAGTTACACATATTTGTCCCCTGGTGCTTGTTCAGGCTCTCACACATTGCCAGCTCTGTTGCATTTTTATTAAAAATCTGATCTCCAGTTTCTTGTGGACATTCCTCCCACACACATCCGGACCCTGTTATCCTGAGCTTTTTCTCTTTGCAAGAAAAAGAAAGAAAAAAACGATTTCATCTGGTCCCCAGAGCAAACGAATAAATCATAATTTGTAATAAAAAAATTTTTTTGCCAGTTTGGTAGGGGCTCCTTCTCCTCGTGACGACTGCTCACGTCTCAGGCCGCCGGCGTTTGCTTCTCTTCGACTTCCCGTCACGTTACAGTTTCGGAGACGTGTTACTCGCCAGGGTTTAGTACTTTGGAAGGCAGAACAATTGTTTGTTGTTATAATTACAGATACGATACAGAACGACTGTGTGAGCACAGCAAAAACCACATCTGTCACCCAGCAGGGCTGCTTTTCTTCATTTCTGCAAAGTGGAAAGTCCTCAAAAGCGTAGACATATAATTTTTAGTGTTTGGTTTACTCAACTTGGCACAACAACGCAGAACCGAAATAACAATTTTGCATTATAGTCATATTTTTGTTGGATGATGATGATGATGATGATGATGGTGGTGGTAATGATGATGGCCGCAGCCTTAAGTTACCATTTTGGAACTAAGTACTGCGGATGATGTTAACACCAAACAATGTTCTGTACATGCAGTCCAGTGTGACGGTTAATGCCAGCTGAATAAATTTATTATTCTGGAATTGTTTAAAAAAAAAAAAAGATTTTCCAGTCAATCCTGTGTGCTGTGGTCTTCCACGCTTCCTGCATCTGTTTACTTGTGAGCACAAACCCCATTCGAAACAACGTCGTAAGGCTCAAACGTTTATTTTTTTTGTTTAAATTGCATTTTCAGACTTCATCTCTTTGCCCCCCCCCCCGTTACGTTACGTAGGATTTGCACAGAGCACCCTGAACAATGACGGAAGTTTGTGTAAAACACGTCGCTCGGCGTCGGGCAATAAGAGCGAGGGCGGTGTAATCGTCCGGCGCCGCTCATTGCCGAAAGAATCCTCTCATCCTACAGCCTTTCATTCATTATGCGACAGATTCCAGCGCTTTAGTGAGTAAAAGAGAGCAGCCGCTGTATGGAACAAATTACCGAGCCATGTTGCGGCTGCGGGGATCCAGCTGCAGGGAAAAGCCTAATGAGGTTCTTGAATCAATAAACTAAAGATGATGAGAACCCTCTGATGATGCTGAATGCCATCTAGTTCTTTCGTATTTTTCTCCTTCCTCCTTTTTGTTCGTGCTCCCCGCGAGCGTCGCGAGCGTCCCCCGCCATCGCCGGAGAAAGCATCTCCGCTGATTTTCATCGATAAGCCGCACGACAATTGATCAGCAGACTTTCGCAGCTGTTCCCCGCAAGCCGGCACCGCAGAGGAAAACCCAATTGCTGCGGCGCTTCTTCCGGGACCGGTTCAACCGCCAAGGAGAACGGCGCGGTTCGGACTCGAGCGCGGTCCGCATTTGTTCGAACGCGTCAGCCGACGCCGTCTCCAGCAGCCCGGGAGAATTGGGCGAGGGGGTCCCGGAGCGTGTCGAGAAGCACTAACCGAGCGCTCATTGTTTGTCGTATAATACAGCGCAGACGTTTCCGTCAGTTAGCGTGACCTCTAATTGCGGAGTTTAAAGCGTTTGGTCATTTTTTAACTTGACACATCAATTGTGTTTTTGAAAGCGCCGCAGAACGGCACCTTACAACATTTGCCATTGTGCGTCGCCGACTCTTCTGTCGTACATAATTTTTTGGCAGACAGCCTGTGAATAGGCTTATCTGTTAAATTGTGTCGGAAGACAAGATTCTCCCAGTGTTGTGATTAAAAGTCGGTGTCGATAAAGGGCACAATGGAGTGGTGCTCCCAAGTTAGCTGCCGCTCCCCGGATCCTCTTTTACAAGCTCTGCTCAGGGCCTGTCCCGAGCCACTTGTTTAATAATGCTGTAAAACATAAGCGCTCACATGTGACGCAGTAATGTACGCGTTTCAAACGTGTGGGGGGGTGTGTGTGTGTGGGGGGGGGGGGGTTCAGCACGGACGCTGCCACATCAACCCGCCGCGCCAATTCAGTCTGCAAAGATTATACAAACAACGGCGTGTGCTTTTATAAGATAGCATTGTGCTGTCGGAGGCGGTTGACAGAACTTTGATTTGACGCTGTTGTGTACTTGAAATAGCTTGGAAAAAAAGCGATGAAGAAATATGACTGTAACGCACATACAACAAATGTTTTGCCCATTCATTTGCACACACACACACACACACACACACACACACACACGGAAGAGGTGTGTTAGCTCTGGTGGTCTCACGAATGTTTACCGGTGTTCTTCTAGATGTTTGCTAGAAGTTAAGACTGCGCCGAGGTGGACGACGTAGAGAGTTGGGAAAATAGGGAGCGCTTGCCATGTGTGGTTTAGAACTTCTCTGCCCGCCCCAAACAGGCACGTGCAACGGTTTTGAGGGGGACCCAGAACACCTCGACCCCTCGCCGTCAGGGTGGTTTCTTCAGAGCTCCTACAGGGGGCTGAGGGGCATGTTTCAGTCAAAAGGGGGGTCAGTCCTTCACAGAGCCAACTGCCACTCACGAGCAGTCCAGCGTTGCCCTGGGCAACACAACAAAGCCTGCCGAGATGAGGTCATGGAAGGTTGGGGGGGGGAGCAGTTAGGCCTCGCTGCAGATTTCTTCACCCTGTTTTATATGAAAGGCTGAAAGAGGAATAGGGGGATTATTGGGGCTCGTCCTTTGGAAACCTTTTCATTTTTTTTCAAATCTGATTAGCCTTTGAGCAGCATAGGGAGAAAAAGGAAGAGAGGAGGGCGGGTAGTGGGGGGTAGTTACCCTCGTCCGCCCGCTTTTGTGCCCAGTTGAGGAGAGACCTCAATATATCATGGCAAATTAGGCTTTTACATTTTTTTAGGCAGGAGAGGAGTCCGCTGGAGAGAGCGCCTATGTTTCTGTTTACCCGTATTGACCCACATCCCAGCCTCTTTAAAAAGGCGATCTTCAGAGAGCGAGCGGGAGAGGAGAGCGACAGGAGGTGGAGGGAACTCGAGTGAAAGGCTGAGGGCAGAATATGCTTTTTGTCTGTGGCTCCGCTCCCTGCCAGCTGCTCACTCGGTTACAATCAGGTCTGGGCAGCGGCAGATTAGTAGTAGTTGTACCCTAACCTTGGCTTCAGCGAGAACGTACGGCCCTCTGGTTTCCGCTGCGGGTGAACTGGGCACGCGGCCTGGCCTACAGTAGATTCACGACTTGGGCGTTTGGCCTACCATATCCCACTGTGGAAAATGTTCTCCCAGGAGCTGGGCCTTTGTTCCTCTCCGTTTTTCCTTCTTGGGACTTGAGGCATGTGGCTCAGTAACATGGCACATGATATTGCTGATTCCCATGTTTGAAAAGGGCTGGGGAGGTGTGGAGAGGGAGAGGGAGAGAGAGAAGGAGCAGGAGGACGTGTGAAATTCTGCACGCCTGGCAGATAAAAGGCTTCAGACAGCTGTGACTCAAACCCGTTTTATGCGATATTTTATAGGACCATCCAGTGGTGGCTGGTTGCCTAAGTGATTTTTACACAGTTGAGTTACATGGACGGATATTTGGAACACACCCGTGTAATTAAACAGCAAGGTAACACGTTTAATGAAGTAAAGGATCGTACTGCGCTGCACCCCTCCACACGCTGTAGAAGGAACTGTGTTGTTGATGCATATTTCATGCATCCAGGTTCTCTCCCCCCCCACCTCCACATCTGCGAGTTATTAACCCTCTCGTTGCACTTTTTTTTTGGGAAATATCCTTATCTACCAGTTCGACCTGTCAAAGAACGATGATGAATTTGGGGCCGCGTCGCTCATTGGAGACGGTGTCGGCGAGATCATTATCGGAGCGTGAGAGCGATGAAGTCGGAAAAGCCGTGTAGTTATCGACGTGGAAAGTGCGCTCGACCCGGCCGCCTTTGCTCATTTATAATATATTGCTGCCAGTCACCTGCAGAAGGAGAAATACGGACCAGAACGGATTCCTTTGTACCGTTGTTAATAACACACAAAGTTGAACGCTGTTGTCCTTAACATTTGCAGATATTTATAGCTGCTGTTCTGTGTTGTAAAGGACACAAAATATGAAGTGCAGTAAGGGGTAGCGTATGGTGCCGCGGTGCAGGATGTGGTGCATTTGTGACCTGCAGATTTCCATAGTAACATCTCTGTTTCTATAAAGATGAATCTGTTTGTTTGTTATGCACGGCTTTGTTTCTCAAGCAACAGAGTTGAAATTTAGTACACAGGGAATTCTTACCCCAGGTTATGTTTTTGCTTAGTAAACCACGTGCGCACACACACACACACACACACACACACACACACACACACACACACACACACAGACATGCAAAAGGTGCTACAGACATTTGTGACATGTTCCTCCAGGCAGTTCCAAGCTAAATTGTCATGATAAAGAGAAACAGGTCATTTCATACACAAAAACCCACTCGCTATACACAGACACATACATGTACGTGCACAAACACACACATACGCACTCACTTACACACACACACACACACACACACACACACAGATGGAGCTGCGCATATTAGTGACAGGTGTCTCCGGGCACTTTCTAGCCGATTTGTCAAGATGAAGATAAACGGGCTGCTTCGCACTCAAAAACCCGTGCATGCTCACACTTTTGTTTTTTACTTTACACTTGACTTGGACTGTACTAAATACAACCACTTTAATGGTAAAATGGTTTGGCGATTATATAATTTGTTATTACTTTTTACCGTTTCACTGCTGCACCTTTCTGACCTCCGGCAGCAATAGGGATCCAAGCGTGTTTCTGATAAATGTGATACGTGAGAAAGCAGCAGGTTCTCACTGACCCTCACTGATAGTTTGCCTGGTTCTTTGAGGAGGAGAAAAACATCTTCTAAATACTATTGAACTTTGGATCATTGTTAACCCAAACCTACATTCCTTCCCACCACCACCCCCCCCACCCCCGTGAAGAGTAAAAACAAACTCTGGCTTCTTGCGTAGCCTTCACTCTTCCAGCCATACTTCAAGTGGTACGGCTTCTCCAGAACAATGGCAACTCCATGAGAACTGAAGAGGTTCTGTCTGGAGAGATCCTTCCTCTTTGTCTCACAGGAGACGAGCTCTGTGACCAATTAGTGTTTTATTGGCCAGAATAAAGCAGGAGAAGCCGCTGCTCTATATGGTCTTTTTGGGGTCTTGCTATGTAGCATTCCTCTCTCTCCTCTCTGCGCGCATTTCCCTCTCTCACAAAGAGAGATACACTTTCTTCTGGAAGGCCATTATAAGAACAGAAAGAACACTATAAAGGTACAATGAGAGCAGATAAAAATGGATGGTAGGTGGCCCCCTGTGTGTAAACAGTGGCCGTTCCCATTTCGTCCGTAATGGTTTCTCTAATCAGGTACTTGGCTGTAAATGTGGCACATGCTCAGCAGCAAAAGTGTTCCTTTCTACGTTCATTACCTTCGCAACTTTCAATATTTGCCAGAATGCAAGCGTGAGTCAGTGGGAGATACCCCGCTGTCTGAAACCAGTTCATTTTTTAATCGCCGGTCACTTGTTCTCACGTCTAAGTTTATAATTGCTTCTGCTGGCGTACTCTTGCGTACGGCCTCGTTTCAAAACACACCGCGGCGCCCGTGACGTTCCCGAGGTGGCGACTTCCCCGCACAGCCGTTCCCTCTCATTCTTATCTCTCCGGATCAATGTCTCATTAAGGGCAGGGGGTCGGGGTGGGGGGTGGGGTGGGGGGTTGACTTTTAACCACTACAACTATTGATCTCTTCAAACGAGTGCATAAAGAGACTTGGAAGGAAAAGACAGAAAAATGGCAAGATACTTGTGGGTCGGGTTACCTACTGTGCATTAAGAGAGGAGAGGACACTGAGATTTAAAAATAGTTCTCCCGGTGGAATAAAAGGCTTGAAATTTTGACACACATCTGGTTTATGGAAACTAAATTGGAACTGTCTGGAACAGCCCCCCCCCCCCCCATTCTTTTTCTATAAGCCACCCAAACGAAACTATAGTTGTCAGCATTTAACCCGAGCAAAAGAATTAGACATCCATTGTATTCTTTTCTTCCGCAGCTCTTCTAAAGGACCAGAAATGAAATGCAATCTGGCGACTGAAAATAAAATTAAACCCCTGTTTAGCGTGACATCTCTAAATTCATTTTTCTAATTGTGTTTTGTTTTTTTTTTTCCCGGTTCCCCCTGCATTCGGCCTGCAACGCACTGAAACAGGTAAGCTTGTTTATTTTTAATATCTGGTCCCGTGTTTTTATTTAAACCCCCCCTCCGGATTTAATCCAGGTAATTCGTACTTAACAGCTCCCGAGCAGCAGAGCGTAGATAGCGTTACCGACCGAAAACGTTGCTAGGGCAGCGTGGTGAATTCGTCCCGCGTTCGCGCTGCGTTTCTCACAGGTAAGTAAGCGCTCCGCTGCGATATTTGCGGCGCCGATTTCTGTGCACACTATTCTTCCCTACGAAAGAAATCCAGACCCGGAGGACCCACCGGGATGCGAGGAGCCCGCTTTTGAATATTGCCATTATTGGCTCAGCTTAGATAAGATGAGATTTAGATGAGAACATTTTTCTCAAATCCCAGCTCATTTATTGTTAGTTTGGTACTTAGTCTTTCTAATGGTATGTGGGCCCTCCCTCGCCCTGCCCCCCCCCCCCACCGTGTGTCAGCGCACTCCGTCTTTTAACCCACGCCGTGCTTGAATGGTGTGTTGAGAAGCCTTGTGGGTAACGGATGGGTCTGCAGCCGCTCAAGTGTGACAGTACACAGGAGACTGGATATGGAGTTGTTTAAGGAGGCTTTGACACAATGGGGAAAGGGAGGGATCCGTTCTCCTCACTCTACGACCCACCCGAACCTCACACAGTCCTGTTTACTTAAACAAACTCCCGTCCAGAGACTTCTTTGGTTTCCAGTCTGTTTGTTTCTCTCTAGATTAGCCATTGAATTCCACGATAAAACGGTGGTAGTTAACCGGGCGTGCAGCAAACCCTCCGGATTCCTTCTTCTTTTCTTTTTAACATCTCTCCCAAAATCACGAGCGTTTTCGTGCGTCCGATGCCGACTTCTGCGTTTAATAACGCCTTTGTTTCTGGTTTATTGTTTGAAGTCACAAAATCGCGAGTCGAGCTTTGACCGGAAGGAACGTTTTCAGCTTTTCGTCAAGCGAGCCCGTCTGAACGCGCCGAGTCACGAACGCCGCGGTTTAATTCCGCCCCGAAGAACATGCCGGCTGCGGACAGTTTGATTCCCCTCAAAGCAGTTTCTCGAGCGAGACACAAGTGTTTGTCATCGGGTTAGCAGCCATCCCTTTTTGTTTACAGCCTCATGGGAAACGCAGTCAAATGACTCATTCGGAACGTTTTTTTTGTTCCGATGGAACGATGCTGTATTTTCGACCTTTGATTTTAAAAAAAAGAAAAGAAGAAGGGGAAACGTACAGCACAGCGGGTCGACAAGCGCGGAGGTCAAACACGCCCCTGGACGTCTGTACGTAATAATAAAATGGCGATATGCGTCGCACAAGCTTGTAAACGAATAAGAAATCATCTTCCTTCAATGCATCTCGGCATTTGTATTGCAGCTGCCAACAATTTCACAGTTGTGCTGCCTTATACAGCGCGCTTGAACTCCTCAATGAGTGAGGTGGTGCCGCGTCGAAGAAAGCGCTAATCCGCCCAAAGAAAGTCTCTCACGCTGAACGCTGTTGGGCCACACCTGTGTGTGCATGTTTTGTCGGGATTCCTAACAGATACTTGTTCCCAGCGTGAGTTCAGGGAAGGGACAGCAGGTGAAATGAAGCTGGAGTCAGGCGATCTTTTGCTTATCCGGATCATACCCTTGCTTGCTTACTCGCAAACAGGTAACCGCAACGTGCCGGGTTTCCCGGGTGGGAGGAGTCCCGTGATCCTAATCCCCTGCAGAGGGTTGTTTCAGCTGCCATTTTGACCTGGGGAAAAAGCCCAGCAGGTTGCCCTCTGGACAGGCCTGCATAAGCTGATCACAGGGCCCTCGATGACCCGTGGCACTCGGGTGACCCCCGGCGAACACGAACGCAGCCTACCGCAGCTTCCAGAGCCCCGTCTCGTCAGGGATCAGCGAGCGTCACCTCTGCCGCGCTGTCCGGCCGAGACCGGAATTCTGGCCCGGCCGGTTGCTAAGGGGCCGGAGCACTCGGCCGGAACCGGCAGCCCGACCCCAAAGCTCCCGGGAATTCCCACATTGCTTTGCTGAAAGCACACACCCCGCCCCCATCGCCGCCTATTAAAAGACATTGTTAACCTTTCATCAGGAGTGGCCAGCTGTTGGTGGATCCACCTCCTGCCCTCCTTTTATCCTACGTTTTCTCCGCGTCGCCTTCTCCCTGCTCGAAGCGTGTAGCAGCGTACCGCTCGGCAGAGAAGCGCAAAGCGCACAGCACGCCTTGGGACCCGTTCTTGTGGCTTCGTAAACAAATGTGTTTTTTGAAGTCATCAACCACGGGAACTGAAGGGTTCGGTTGTAACAGATACCTGAGACTCCACTTAACCATCAAGGATTCGCGCATTCAGTATTCCCTAAGTGCACGAGAGTCAGTTTCCGTTGCTTTATTTTTTTGTCCTTAAAAATCATTAGACTAAGAGCTTTCTTACATCGAACGGTGATACGCGTAGAATCGAGGTCCGCTTATTGATCGTGAAAAAGCGTCGTCTTATATGCATGATGATTGCTTTTATTGCTTACTGACAGAGAATCCGAAACCGACTGCGTCCACCGCCACGCCGCCTCGGGTGCTGGGTAATTGGCGACTGCGGAAAACCGATAAGTTTACCCATCTTGGCTTGTTGGGACCCGTTGGGTCGTGCGGACGCGAAGATGAGAACTCGACCTTGGGTGTTGTCTGGGGTCGCGTGCGCCGTACGTGGGCATCGACAGGTCTGCCGCTCCGTGCGCCAGGGCTCTGGGAAGAGCACGGCAAACGCGGAAGGAGGGCAGAATTCCAAAGGCCTGTCGTCGTGACACGTCGGCAGCGGGAGAGCGATCGCGAGGACCGCGGTGGCGCTGGTCCACCGGAGCGTCTTCCGCAGAAAGGTTAATCGTCGCAGTCTCTGTAGTCGCCTCTGTCTCCCCGCAGGATTTGCATGAAATATTAATGAGTGATTGGATTAACACGGCCGGGGCGTGTAATCCCTGCAGCGCCGGGCTGGCATGAGGGTGAGCGGCGGCCCAGCGTGATGACACATGCAGTTTGAGGAGTGACCGCGAGTGAAGACTAGAAAAGGGAAGGGAAGGGTGGCTTAAACCGACGCCTGCTTTTCCGATAAGGACACGCACACCGGCAAGGCTCTCGTGTGCTGGGTAGCGTGGAGTCTGCTCGAGAGGATTATGTCTGGTGACGTGGGCATAAATCACACGTGGCGATGGCAATAATACGACAAAGGCAGCGATACAAAATAGACGGCACCTTGAAATGTTGCTCGGCTCGGCATAATGCGGTACGCTGTCGAATAGTAACAAAGAAACCGAAGAACACTTTTGTGGAAACGCGCTCCGAATAGACGTAATTGCGCATCTCAGGACCGCGTGACTCTTGGAGACAGCGAATATTGACAGCGTGCATCGATACGCAGCGTTCGTATCAATACTGTCGTATTGTTGCGTTGCCGTCAGAGCAAAGGTATATTTTTAGAGCCAATTTTTTTACGAAAATAATTGTGTCAGCCAAAGTAAATAGCTTGTATTAGTCTTGACCACAACCGAGGAAATGACATATTTACGGCCGCCAGATAAACGTTTGGAAATTAAGTTCAGGAAGCAACATCAGATTGTTTTTTTTTTTTTTGTTTCCCAACGTGGACTTTTCTTTTAAGAAGAAATTTTTCTTTAAAAAAAATTATCGGTTTCTCACAATTCTCGCCTTTTGTTCTCTTACAAAAGATCAGTGGAAAGCCAAAACTGTTTTATGTGGCTTACGGCACTAATGGCTTTCTCAGTGGGAAAAGAACATCTTCGCACAAAAGCACGTTAAGAAACGTGCACTGTTTGTTTTAACAATGGTCTTCTGCACACGTGACTGCGAGAAACGCAGAAAACCTCAACACTTGTGCCGGTGGTGAGAGTGGAAACGCGCATCGCCACAACACGGAAAGGCTCAACACATGATAAATGCACAGAGATTGGAGACTTAAGCGTTTGTGTATATATATGTTTTACCAGAAACATCCTTTTACTCGCCTTTTTGCCGCTGGCTGGGGGTTAAAAAAATTAGGATGAAAAATTTGTCTGACTCACCAGGGAATGGCACCGTCATTCTTGTACATTATGCAAATTTTCCTTGGGAAAATCCTTGCTTCGTTCATAGGGAATTTTTATTGTTGTCCAGCCTCTTTGATTTGTCTTCCATATCCAGCATTGACAGCCTGCCACTTCAGGGGCGATACGAACAAAGCCAGGGTTCGACCAAGCAGAACAAATCCCCAGTGCCTGCTGTTTGGCTTTTTTTTTTTTTTTTTGG
>UFQX01000203.1:136954-154657 GCA_900497675.1 Arapaima gigas | reverse complement strand
CCCCCCCCCCCCCCCCATCGTCAGCAGGTAACACGGAGCGTCGCCGCAGAGGCCTGCAACAGTGAGGTGGCCTCCGGTGACACTTACCGCTTGGCGGAGAAGTGTTGACAGCGCAGTCGGGGACCGCTCAGGTGTTCGAAAGTGCCGCTCCTCGACCAAAGGGAAACCTTCGGCCAGCCCGTCCGCTGCAGAGCAGGGCTGTCAAGGGGCCATTTTTAAAGGGGCCATTAAGAGGAGACGCTTCTTTCAACCGACGTGAGGTTTTTTCGAGAGGGGAGAGGGGGCTGCGCCAGGAGGGGCATATAGCAGAAGGAAGGGGGTCGTGGAGCTGCTGAGGAGCTGCTGTTGACGAGAGCCCAGGGAGTCGGCCTCCACTCAGGCAGATGGATCCTCCTGGTGTGAAGCTCAGGCTGGGGCTCCCAGGGAGAGACATGTTCACAGGAGAGGGCCTGTGCCAAACCACTGCTGGGATGGAATTAGACGGAGCTGCGCAAGGCAGTGTGGATCTGGAGAAGACTGTGACAGAAGGCCAGGGCAGGAAGCACAAGCTCATTACTGAGTCTCATTACCCCACCAGCAAAAAATAAATAAATAAATAAATAATAATAATAATAATAATAATAAAGCATGTGATCTACTGGTAATAGATAGATGTCTTTCTAAATACGGGAGACCTACAGAGAATGAGTTAGCTGGCTCGATGTAGAGAAATGAATAAATAAAGACTGTCAACTTGGGGTCTGCACTCTCCAAACAAATCTGAGGCCAGATTCCTTCCCTCCAGGGAGCAGTGTCTGAATTAGTACAATTACGACTCTCCACAGTTACCAGATGGCTGCTTTGATCCCTGTGACCAATCTTTGCTTTTCTCCGAAAAAAAAGGCCGATACGAAGACCCAGAGCCTCAAAGAATTTCTATGAATTTTCTGTAGAAGTCATTATTTTTGTTGCCCTGCGTCGAAATGTGCATTTTAGCATATTATTTTTTAGCATTTTAGCATATTGTAAGTGCCCTCTTTTGGTGTTCTCCCATTTTGGGGACTTTTTTTTTTTTTTCCTTTTTCAACCAAAACACACGAGCAGATCTCTGCCTCTTGTTAGATCTGCTGAAGGAGGTTTGTATTGAGACTTTTCCGGTGCGCTGGGAATCGGTATCTCACGTTTCAGGCCCTGCTTTCATCTTCCACTAGCAGAGGAGCCCGGCGAGATGAAGAAGCGCGCAGACAGATGAGCAGAGCCCACATCCGTCACTGCGAGAGAGAACCCGCGTGTAGGCGTCAGTCTGTCCGTCCGTTTGTCGGCTCTGCGCGGGAGTTTCACGCCATCCGTTTATCTACATATTTGCTTGATCCGATTCGCTGTTATTCTGTGGCATTAGTACTCTGTACTCGGTGAAGTAACCGTGTATGAATTTTTTGGGAAAGCACGTAAGAATCTGATTATAACGTGATAACTAAAAAAAATGCCTGAACCCGACCAACACGCCGGTCACGCTAGTACCACGCGAGCAGGTTAAGCCCTGCGTTCGAGTACGCCTGCGGTTCCCACCGCGTCGCCTCGTCTGTTTCGCTGGTCGCCAAATGGTTTCCAGCGGAAAAGGCCCCTCCTCTCGATCCAGCTTTGCATCCCGAGCTCACGGTCGCATCACGGCTTCATCAGTCAGTTCCGCGCCAGTTTGCCGGAAACGCTGCATCGAGTTAGAAACGCGCAGAAGAAGGAATGTGCAGAATAAACAAAGCTGGGTTCCGTGTTTGTTTCAAGAATAAATGATTAATTCCATTAAACAATGAATAAAAATCAGTAAATTTACGTGTACATCTGGCAAGCTGGCCTTTCTTCTACCTTTTATGTTTCTTCTGAAATTGCCAATTTAATTTTGTAGCTCCGTTACCTGCTGCGGCACGTCGGCAACCTGTCGTTTGTTGGAGTTGAAAGTCGATCGAGGAAGAATCGATGGATATCTTTAAGGTCTCCTTTAAACCCGTAAAAATTGCAACAGTGTTTGACGTGTTAAGAAAACTGGGCAAAATCAGCAAGACAGACAGACGCTTGACAACGGTGTGCGACCGACAAGGTTTGAAAAGTGCCCATAAACGTCACATAATCGAAAGCTACGCTCCGCCGCTAGCAGAAATTTTGACTTTTGTAGTATTTTGTGCTTATTTAATTACTCGTGAATTGGCAGGTTGTTCTCCGCTAGCACTGAGTAACAGAAACCTTTTGCCGTCGAGTGCCAAGCGCTCAGACAAACAAACGAAAGCAACTGCCAGCCTCGGTGTGCCAGGGGACCGGCAGATTTCTACACACACATTTAGAGTGTTTATTCTATGTATCTGGTCCCTCTAGAATAATTACACTGCGCACTGGAACCTTCACGATCGATAATCTTACCAGCGCATGTTTCTGTATGCTAAAGACCCGGAATAAATGTGTGTGTGTGTGTGTCTCTCCATATCCCTCTACACACACCACACACACACATACATATATGCGCCGCTATTTATTATGTCAAAAGGGAACTAGCTTTTATTATGTGTGTGTGTATTTCTTCTGGCTGTAGCTTTTATGCTCACCTCGGAATCAATGCAGATGTGTTTCGTTTGCAGAGGCCCCCCGGGGCGCTGCTGCCCCCTAGGAGCCCTAGACAACACTAATTACTGCAATGTATCCATTTCTGTTATTGTAACATTGTAACCCTGTCTGTTGTTGAATCTCAAAACAATGAGGGCCGAGGGGGAGCAAGGCGGCTGGGGGGGGGGGTAGAGGAGAGCCTGCTGCTCCCATAAAACCCCCCGCAAAGGTCCCCCAGGTTCAATATTTAAGCGTGACTCTGCGAAGAGCGCAGGGGAGAGCTGCCGACGCACGAAAAGAAACGGACTTTGGGACGAGGTTGCGCCGCTGTCCCGCCGGTCGCGTGGAGGACAGGTGACGCCGCCGACTCGGATCCCCGGCGCTTCTAATTGGCCACGGGTGAATAGCCGTTTCAGAGCAGGATGCACGTGAGCGCAGGACAACAAAGTTACGTAGCAGGGTGGCGGCGGCGGAGGAGGAGGGGGGGTTCTACACCTGCAAAGCACTCTTTGCACTGCCACACCTCCCATCTGACCACCAGCGCCACCTGGATGGGACAAACGCGCACATCCGGGCCGTTTCGCAAACGCTGCCGGTGTCTCCAGAAAGGCAGGTGTGTGCCAGAACCGCGCCGTTGCCGTAATGAAATGCAGACGAAAGAAAAATTGAGTAATAACAAAAACACGGCATTTTCTTCAGGCTAAGGAAGAGAAGAGCCCGCCTGCCAGTAACGGCATCTTTGTTTTCTTGTGTGGCTGCTTTGTTTCATCAGTTGCCGAACTTCTCCCTCGACCTTGGCCCACCTCCAGTGGCGAGTCCAAGTCCCGACATCTTTTATCGTGACTCTTTATTGGTTAATACACTGCTCCCTGCTGCTTAACTGGTGTTCGCTTTCAAAGTCGCATTTGGCTTTTAACACTGAGGGTCTTTAGATATGCTTAAGAATGGCACCAGTTCCAGGAATATTAAAGACTTCCCTTTTGAAGCCTTTTCATAGCAAAACAGAGCTGGCTCTGACGTACCGCAGGGAATCCGAATGAAATATGCATTAAAAGCAGCGTGGTTGCTATTAGGATTTTGAATTGAAAGTTACTGCCCCCACTTCACTTGCCCCCTAAAAAAACTTTTCCTCATCCTCTGCGCTGTAGCCTTCTTGTTCTGCCCAGAGTTACCATGGAAGCCATGGGCTGGAAGCCACTAAATCCACTCTGTCAGCGGAGGCCTAAGTGCCTCTTCTCTGACTTGCGTATGTATAATGCATAGAGGGCCTCGTGTCGTACGGCGGCCTCACAGCCGCCAAACGCGAGTACCCGGAAGGTGAGCGGAAAAGAGCAGGGAAGTTATTTCGTAGCCCGGACTCTCGGATTAATCCGATCACTTGGGCCCGTTGGGGGTTCGAATCAGGGGTTCGACCAGAACCGTCGAGATTTTGCGAAAGATGTCGTACATCTGAGTGCGCGAGATGCGCGATGAGGTTTTAAATACCGCTAGCGCTCGAGCAGAGACAGGTCAGATGTTGGTCTTCAAAGCAGAAACGTTCTAGCTGCACAAAGAAGCAGACGCTTGGAATACGTCGATTGTTCCTCAGGTGGAAGTGGGTGTAGTAGCAGCCGTGGTTTGTCAGGGGCGCGGACCCCCGGCTCCAGGCGCGTGCGGTGCGAGCTAACGGTACGTGATGAGGATTAATGGCCGGAGAGATTCTGTGCGAGGAGGAGCGCTGGCCCGCAGTCAAGCCCCGGGCTGCTTCCTGCCGTCGACTGCAGAGCCCACAGCCCGCTCTCCCGTCCCCTCTCTTCTTTGCTATTGATGCAGACTGCGAACGCCCCACCTTGTCCGTCAAAATCCCCCTCAAGGTGCCGCCTGTCACTCCGCTCGCGCCGAAGAGGAGGGGCGGCCACGGCGAGCCAGGGCAGGAGGCCTCTGCCGCTTCCGGGGGGCTGTGGAAAATCCGCCGCAACCTCCGCTTGGTATTTCTTAAATGCCGGCCATCTGAAAGTCTAATCAAATTCTTGTTTGCGTTATTTAAATATTATTCCAAAAGACTCTGCGAGTTTCTCCCTTGAACGAGGAGAAGGAGCACGCGCGAAGTGTAGAAACTCCTATTTTTGGTTAAAAGCGTCTTTCAATAATAAATGTCCTCCTTGTTGTGAACAGTGCGGGGGATGAGGAAATTTGTATTATTAGAAACCTCTGAAAATCTGAGGGGAAAAGGGTTTCTTTAGTGTTAAAGTGTCTGCTTCAGCAGGGTCTCCGATACGAAAAAAAGCCCTCGAACGTAAAACAAGCGGGTGTTTATTTGGCAGGGAGCCGGACGGACTTTTCGCTCTCGCCGCCGCGTTCCGTAACGGCGCGCGAATGGTGTAAACAGGTACGACCGATACAGATGCGATGTGACAGGAGGAGTGAGTCGACGGGGGGGACGGCCATGCCCCAGAAGTCAGGCCCGACAGCGATCCGTTTCGACGCGCTCGCCGCGCGCAGCCCTGTCAGGCAGCGGCCCACCTCCGGTTCTGGCTCCTTACTCTGGTGCCGCCTGGGATGACAGTTACACCTGCTCGCTCCGATGAGGCGGGCTGCATCGGACCCGTCACCCCCCCCCCCCCCACGCCCGTGCTTCAGGTTGCGTGTCTGCGCAGCCCCCCGCGTCTCTCCATCGCCCTCATCACCTCAGTTCCGTCCATCCGTCTCGACTGGCAAGGCCCGTCTGTGCCCTGCCGTCCCCCCGCTAGCTGCCCACCCACCAGGGGCGTTGCCCCCACCCACCCACAAACTTGTCAGTCTGTCACGTCTGTCAGTGCACCTCCCTTTTACGGCTGCTTCTCTGCACATGAGCGCTCGAGGTCACCAGGCCCGACCCCCGGGGGGGGTGGGGGGGGGGTCTCAGTGCTCTTACTGGCTCTGCCTCAGTCACGGATTCCCACAGCTTCCTGGAAGGGTCACCGTCATGTCTCATAAACACCTTTTCAGTCTCTTCCACTTTTTCTTGTTTATGTTTAAAGCCCGGCTGTGATTTGCGGAGCTGGATTTTTCCCCCTCCCGCAGCTATAGATTTTTCCGGCTGGGGGTCAGCCGAGCCACTCTCGAGCGAGAGGTCGCTCGCACCGGCGCGTCCGGCAGTTGTTTATCGGTGGTCTTCAAGAAGCAGACACCTCCAGGTATCGGCGCTCGCCTCCCGAGGGCCGCACGTAGCGGATACAAGCTGCTGGTCGTGGCCGTGCGTGGTGAGCTGTCAACACAGTGCCCTGGTGTGAGCGCAAAGGCCGCCAGCGCTCCACGGATGCCGTAGTGTGTGTCAGCCTGTGTTTCGATCCAGCGCCTGCGCTGGACGATCCTCGGGGGCTGCCTTCAGGGACAGTTATATAAACACTAACGGGGGGCGAATTAAAAAAAATGGAAAAGCCATCCAGCGTGGATGGAAAGGAGGTGGCTGTCAAATACATGACTGCGCCGCGAAAAATGCACATATCACGTCGGACGTCCTCTCGACACGTAAATTCAAGCGGGCTTTAGCATCCTGTCCGGTGGTACTGCCTGCAAGAGGGGGCCGCAGAGACGCGGAGTATAATTGTTGGTGCACATTTCCCTGGCAGGAGATTGCTAATGTGTCACGGGAAACTGTCTTGAAGGTGAAGTCTGCCTGGGGAGATGAAGGAGAGATATGACTGACAGATGAAATCAAATCTCCTGGCAGAAGTCCTTTTCTCTCCCGTCTGTTTACACACACACACACACACACACACACACACACACACTCGCCGTTTACTGTTATGAGCCTGCATTGGTGCCGCGGTGGCCACAGTGAGTCTGCAGAAATTGCCAACGTGTCATAAAGGCCCTTGAAGGTGATTTCAGCCTCGGGGGACGGCTGCTTTTGGCAAATAACAGAAGGGGATGGAAACTCACGCCTGAACCGCGACGCGCGGGGGGTCAGTCCGTGTCGCGCCGAGGTGAAACTGTTTGCAGAACTCGCAGGGGTGCTTCCTGAATGGTAATGTCCGACAGGAGAGGGCTGGGGAACCGGAGGCCACTGATGCATGGGACAGGACAGGCAGGAGACCTGTGAGCAGTGAAGGAGGGTGACGTGGCCTGACAAGTCATCCTTCACTGTACTCCCCCCCGGGTGTCTTTTTAACTGCGCTGTGGGGCGTTGGGTCCACTCGGCTGTTGACGGTGTACGTTTCTGCCCCCCAGCAATCTGTATCCCGTGATCCCATCTTTCTCTGCTGAAATGGCCACCTTTGAGGCTTCCGCTACGCAGGGGAGTTATTGTCAACGAGTGATTTAAGGAGAGGAACGATGAAGGTGTGTCACGGTCACACGGCGTGTTTGTAGGACGACCTGGAACGATGCCTCCGTCAAACTGCCACCAATTGGAGGAATTTGCTGGTGCCAGATTCTTGTAGAACATTTCCGGATTCTTGCTGAGCTCGTGCCATGTTGTGTCAAACCCGCGTCCTCGTGTTTTTACGCTTGATCACGTGCCGCGGCCGCAGTTGAAAGAAGCGTTTTGTTTGTTGTACGCGGTGCCTTCGAAACGGCGAATCGGTAAGTAAGGGAGCCAAAGGGAAAGCATAGAAGCTGCTAGAAGACTGTTGCGGCCCCGTTTAAGGCCCCGAAACCGAGGGATTGTTCCTCAAAATGCAGGTTGTTGTTTTTTTTTCTTCTCCTGAAAAACGAGAAGAAACCTTTCGATATTACCGTTATCGGCAAGTTTAACCTATACATGGCTCGGCGCGCCGCTTTCCCGGCGAGGAACGGTGACTGGGCTCACTTTGATGTGGAAATTAGTGTTTTTTTATTCTTTGACAGCACGAGTTTGGTGTTTACATAACACAGAGCGGCAGAACCCCACGAGAGACGGCATGCCAGTGCTGCCAGGAGAGGGACGATAGATCTCGCCGTCTTATCCGCGCTTAGCCACAGGCATCGGGAGGCAGTGGGAAAGCAATCCTGTGAATACATTATCCCCCCCCCCCAGGCCCTTTTTCAAATGGGAGAGAGGGAAGGACACAAGGAAGGAAGGAAGGAAGGAAGGAAGGAAGGAAGGAGGGAGAAGATTCCCACAGCCAGGCCCGGATCGTTCCTTGGCCAATCTCTCGCTGCCGTTGTGTTTGCGTGTTGCGACTGTTAAAAAACTTACTCCTCCCGTTTCTTCTCATCACTTCAAATGAACCCCAGGATGCTCTGTGGCTCAATAAAAACCACCTGATGTCAAGGTCAATGTCAGTGCATTGTCAGTATAGCTCTTATTTTGCCCCGCTACATCATCTCTGCTGGGCTTCTTGTGCCTCCTACGAAAAGCCCGTTTCCAAGGTTTGCGTATTGACTGAATGCGCGCGACGGAGAAGCACGTTGGAAAAAGTTCCAAGCGGATGCCCAAGAAGGTTAGCGTGAACGTCGTTTCGGAGAAACGGTCGAAACGTCAGAAGGTACTCTGAACTGCATGTGGGACGAAGGAACGGAAGACGTTGCTGTGCATTAAATACATCACGTTAAACGCGTTTTACGCTAATTTTATCGGCGTCGGGTCGATGGTCGGGTTTGACCGATAACGCACACCGATGTTTGACGGGCAGCTGTCGTTTTCCAGACAGGCGGAACCTTTAGGCCGTGCTGGGCTGCGCTTTCGAAAAGGGGCTGCGGAAGTTTGCTAAAGCGACGTAAAACAGGCTGTTTGTGAACTTAGTGCCGACGGGCAAAGATTGTTTAGCGTCGCTTACGTGAGCAGAGATGTGCTAGGCTGTTAAAGCAAAATCCTCCCCTAAATAAACAAATAAAACGATGCACTTCCAGGGAAATAATCGCCGTTAATATCAAGCGGTTTTATTTGTTAATCGTCGTATTTTACACTTTTCCCTCATTTCAGTTTTGTTTCATTTCAGCAACGTGTTCGGGGGCATTTGAGGCCACAGCCTGCAAAATCGTTCCTTATTGAAGGAGCGGGAAGGCGGTCAAATGTGGTTCACATAACATTTATTGAAGCGACTGTACACGGTCCGTGTCGTCGTCATCCGGTCAGATTTGATGATGCTTCTCCGCGTGTTTTGCGAAAGTCGGCCGGGGGGCGCGCAGAACCAATGGGAACCGCGTGACGGCCAGAGCTGCCGAATCCGGGACCCTCCACGTCCTGCTTAACATGGCAAAAATAGGGCGTAAAAAATGTCACTTTTGTTTTTCAGAAATTCTTGGCGGAATCACGGAATCGACGGTAAACGCGCAAAAAATTAGACAGCCTTGTCTGCCGCGAGAGGCGAACGACATCGATCATCCGCAGATCGATGAATAACGTGTATTTGAAATTTGGAGGGCGGGGGGGGGGCACGTGGTTTGACAAAGAAACATTTCAAAAGCAAAGATCAGAAATTTAAAACAGACTAAAATAAACAGTCTGTGACTCACAGGCAGGGTCCATCCGACAAATGAGGTGAGACGGATCCTCTCCGTAAATGGTTGGAAATTAAAAAATAAACTGTGCGAATGACGTTTCTGCTATGACCTGCCGTATATTTGTACAAAAGCGCAGCATCTGGGTGTTTATATACAGACGTGTGTTCCGTGTTTATATTCCACGTACATCGGGGGCATGAAAAATACAAATTCCTAAGTAAGCGGAGGCGAATCCGGGGACGGGGAAGCGGGGCGCGAGCTCTAATCGGCGTGCCTGCCGTACAGAGCCTGGTGGCGACTGTGTTATTTCAGGGGATGTTGTGATTCTGGGCCTCGCTGCCTTGATAAGTGACTGGACTCGGCCCAATCTGCCATGCCAGTGCTGTGCCTGGGAGTTAATTGAAGTGATAAACAGCCCGCCATCTGCCACGGGGGCTCTTTTCTGACTTAAACTCCACCCGCCGAGGAGCATCGATCCGTGCTAATTCCGCGGGAGGAATTATTAGGAAGTGCCGCGGCGTCTGGGCGGCCGCGGCAATAATGAGAAAGGATGCGTAACGCGGCGACGTTTCGTCCTCATCACTGTCTGCCTTGCCGAGCGCGGCGGTCTCGGTGTCGGCCCCCGGGCTCCCATCTCCGTCAAGAAATCGTCTCGAGCGTCACATTAGAAGGTGCCTCTGAGCAGACCGGCCCAAACAAATAGCCCGTTGCCGGCATTGCGTTCCTTCCTTCTGTTCCCTCGCCGTATGATGAGCGGCCCCTGCCGCCACGGGAAAGTGCGGTATTGCCTTTTGATTGAATCACGCTCTCAGGCCCCGCTTCCTGAGCGCAGGCCGCCAGGCCAGAACCACATTTCTCAACTCTGTCAAAAAAAAAAAAGGAACCGCCCTCTCGAAGGCTCCGGCAACCGTTTTCGCCGGGGGGAAAAAACGTTGGCCAACTTTGGTAAACAAGGTGCGTTTGTTCTTGATAAATGACGCGGCGCATCGCCGAACGGTCCAAATTCCCCCCAGACGTAAACGCACGAGATCTGGGTAGGATCTCCGGGATTTCAGATCGGGACGCGTCCTTGCGCTCGAGCTATTTATTCGTTCGCCTCGCCGCAGACTCCCCCGCTTTAATTTCACCGCTTCGCGTGGCCGTCTGCGCCCCCCCGGTTCGAATCGACCGTCTCCTGCGTTGGGCGAAGTTTGGTTCGTGCAGTTTCTGCTCCGTTCCCAAAACGTGGAACCCGATTACAGTTGCGCTCCTCTGCTGCTTGGGATAACAGTTTAAATTTTTTAGTCTTAAGCATTTACAAATGGAATCTCCGTGCTGTTCATCTTTACACGGCACAGTCTCCTCGGCGGGATTCAGGGTCACCCTTTTTAAAACAGCAGCGCATAACAGTATCTGGACGCCATCATAAATCCAACCTGTGCTGCCCATTAATGCTAAGTGAAAAACGATGTTCCCCATTGCATACATCTCGCTTTCCCGAGCTCGCCTTCCGTCTTGCCGCGAGCCGACTAAGTGTCCGTTGCGGTTGTGAGCTCCCTCGCCGGGCCGAACGGTTGCCGTCGCGCCCGGCGCGGCTCAATTTACGGCAGACTTTTGCTCCTCCGACTCCATTTGGGGCGGCTCGGAAGGGCGGAGGCCCCCCCCCCCTCTCTTTTTGGTTGTTTTTTTTTCTGGATGTGGATCCTGGAGAAGATTTCAGATTCACGGCAGCCCCCGAACAGCAGAGCCTGGTCTCGGTGAGCCAGCCATTAGCGGCGGGCTTTGTAGGGCCCCCCGGTAAGATGGACGTGAAAGCCTCTTAATTCAGCACAACCTTCCACCCTCATCAAAATTACCGGCTTGTTAGACCAGCCACTGAGACCAATCAATACAGCCATTAACCAAGTGCGGCAAATGAATGATTTCAACCGGCCGGGCCGCCTGGAGCTGCTGCTGCTGCTGCTGCTGCTGCTGGATTCGAGAGGCGGAGCAGCATCGCGGCTCTCGCCGCGACCCTCTGGAACCTTCCGGCGTTGACCTTGCGGCGTAAAAAAACGGCGTCCGAGAAAGACCGTCGGTGCCCTCGCTTTAACTGCCCCGCCCGCGCGGCGCGCTCGCCCGTTCACGTGTCGGCCGTGCCGTCGTCTTTTGTGCGAGTTCAAATTTTAATGATCCGGTGGCTCTTGTTGAATATTTCAGAAATGGGCGNTCGCGGCTCTCGCCGCGACCCTCTGGAACCTTCCGGCGTTGACCTTGCGGCGTAAAAAAACGGCGTCCGAGAAAGACCGTCGGTGCCCTCGCTTTCCCTGCCCCGCCCGCGCGGCGCGCTCGCCCGTTCACGTGTCGGCCGTGCCGTCGTCTTTTGTGCGAGTTCAAATTTTAATGATCCGGTGGCTCTTGTTGAATATTTCAGAAATGGGCGCAAAGCCGGTGCTGGATGGATGTGCAAACACACACACACACACACACACACACACACACACACCTTCCAAATAGCTGTCAGCGTCTGAGTGGAGCCCCCCGCATGAATGTCTTTGATTAAGCCCCCCTCCCCTTTTATTTTAATTAGCTAATTCCACATTACATGGGAGTGATGGTGAAAAAGGGATGGGAAAGGGGCATTTTAAAAACCGCAGTGCTTGCAAACCTCATTAACGCACTTCAAAAGGAAGTATAAAAAATTAATAATGGAGCAACAGTTTGGGTAAATTAAATAATTTAGTTGGAGTGCTTATCCGCAGTCCCTTAAGATTACACTGAGCCATACAGCGGAGAAGACTGTTGTTTTTATTTGTCCCTTTCCACACGTCGTAGCACATTCTTTGTCTTTATATGCTCTTATTTTTCCTGTAATGCGCTCTAATGCCGGCCAGGCCGTACCTGAGTATACGCAGGGATCCCCGCTTTCATCTCGGCAGTGGTTCCGTCATGGAAATGAGGGCGTGTCCTGCCGCTCCGTGAGCGAGCAAGGCGACTGTCCTCTGCCCGGCCTGGCAAGTGTGTGTGTGTGTGTGTGTGTGTGTGTGTGTGTGTGTGCGGGTCTGAACCTCTGACACCCCGACGCACCCACCGCAGAACTGAACCGGAACAGATGTCGTGGGGAACCCCCCCGGACCCCGGCATTGTCAGGACAGTTATAGCAAATGGGAAACAAGGGGAGGCATGCGAAGGGGGGTTGAGGTTGAGGCGTCTTTGACAGACTGCGCCGTACAGCAGTCTGACTGCTGACAAGGCCCCATGGCTGCCCACCCTCTTTGTCTTCCCTGGCTTTGTAAGGAATAGGGGAGGTGTGTCAGGTTCAGGTTTTGGCCTGAAGGCGCAGCTCCAGATTGTCCTTTATTCGGGGGGAAAAAAGAGGCCGAGACGGGCCGGGAAACTCGGGCCTGTCGGTCGTAGAAGGACCCTAAGCGAAGGTCCAGAATGCGTGCTGAAGACGAGAAAGATAATCGACGCGTCATTTTTCCAATAATCCCAACACAAAACCGCGTCGCCGGCCACCACCTGTCAGCGTTCCTCACGCCGACACGTCGGAGGTGCTTGGTTTCCCAAGGAAGTGACCGTCGCCGATTTCCGTCGTCGGCTGGCGAACAGGCGGGTGCCTCGCGGTGCTGAGAAAGGAAGGCGGGGGGGGGACATGGCGCAGCCTCTGAAATATTTAACCCAAACTAATTGGAGAGCACTTCCCATTTCAGGATGCCTCAACCTCTGAAAAAAGCAGGACCAGATCAAAGACTCGAGCGCTTCACCCCCCGGGGAGGCTGATGAGGGAGAGGCAGCGGGAAGAAGGGGGGGGGGTGGGCAAGCATGGAAAAGCGAGGGGAAGGTGGGCAGCAGGAGGCGAAGCGCAGCGCTGAAGAGCCCCTCGTGAGAAGCCGGAGACGGAGGAGCACCGGACGCTGGACTCCACAGCCAGACACAGGTGCGGCCAAAGAGCCGGCGCAAGAAAAGAAGTGAATAGGGTGTGTGAGCGCATTCATTCACCCGTCCATTCATTCATTTTGTCTATTTATCCAGCTATTTTTACGTTTCAAGTGCTACTGGGAGAGCAGAAGTTGCCGTTGGGCCCGCGCTTTTGAACACCCGGGTACGGCGGCTTTGAGAACGGGGGCCCATAAGTGTTATTCACCTCGCTTTATCAATAGTCCCCAGCGCTGAGCCTCCAGCTTTCCAGAATAATCCCCATCCATCTTCACCTCTCACCTCTGCTCGCCTTCCCCCGCCGACGTCTTGTGATTGACAGCCTGCGCTCATTTTATAAGCTGGCCTGGCCGGCCTCCCATCGCTCTCTCGCTCCAGTCCCGTCAATTAAAAATCAATACAATGCTCATCTCTAATCTGCCTCCTGTGGTACTTTGATCCGCGCCTCATTAGAAGCGGGTTGAATTTACCTTTCCTTCTAGACAAATAGCAGCCCAGCGCTAAAGTGCCCCCCCCCCCCACCATCGTTGCATAAAGCCCCGCATCATCCCTCAAAACAAAAACCTATTCACGAATTCATTACGTTTCACATTTCAAATATTGCTTGCACAGAAAGACGTCTCGCCCTCATCATTTCTCCACGGAAGGGGCTCTGATGCCTCCTGATGCAGTACCTCCTTCATTAGTTCAGTGACCTTGAGGTCGCTTTGACCACTTCCACCTGGTGAAGGTTGGAGGTTCGGCCCCCTGCTGAGTCACGCCGCACGCTTCGCGTGGCCCTTCTCTCAGCGCTGGCCGGTATCAGGTCCCGGTGGAGGGGGGCGGGTGACCTTGAGCCATGGGGGTCCGGGGACCAGGTGCGGCCGGATCGTCTCTCCTGCCTCAGGTGATTTCGTGTGACAGACAAGGAGGGAAAGGAAAAGGCGCGTCTGAAACAGGGCTTAGGAGCTTCTGTGTGTGTGTGTGTGTGTGTGTGTGTGTGTGTGTGTGTGTGTCCAATTTTTTCACCCCCTTAGGTGTAAAATTAGGGAACCATCAGGCTGCACGTTGCCCTTGGGGTGGCGCCTATTTCCACATCTATTTGAGGGTCAGGGGATCAGGCTGTGAAGAAAGCGTCCTTGTTTCGGAAGGGGCAGCACTTCCTCTGCTCGGGAATAGTTCTGTGACTAGCGTCCCTCGGAGCTACCCCTGTGTGTGTGTGTGTGTGTGTGTGTGTGTGTGGGTGGGGGGGGTCCGCCTACGGCCGCCTTTGTTGCCGTGTTCGGCACGCGCCCCATTATTGCTGCTTGTCCTTTTGCGCATTTTGTGTTTTGCGGCTCGTTTTAGCCGGTCCGGCGTCTTCCGTGGCGTTTCGTCCCGCAGCTTCTCTTAATCCCGCCTTCGCGTGCACTCGATTGTGTGCAGGCAAGACACTCAAACGGCACCGCTTCGCAGGGCAAGTGGAGATATTTTTTTTTGGATAGGACAGCATCGCCAGAAGGCTTCCGCTGCATGCGGACGGTCTGCTTCGGCGTGGCTGACGCGCCTGCCAGCTGGGGTAAAGGCTACGGGGAAGCGAATACGGCTGAGCTGAGCCAGGCGGTTAGTGGAGGAGAAGATGCTGGAGCTCCTCCTTTTTCCCTCGATGAGAAGGGCAACCCTGTGTAATAACGCAGTTGCCAGTTTTTATATATATATATATATATATATATATATATATATATATGGCATGCAGAAAAATGTGCGCAGATGTTGGTTTCTTACGGAGGATGTCGATGGCCTGAATAGGGGGCCACTTTAACTTATACGCATGACTGTGTCGAAAGCTGGTTCGGTTTTTTTGTTATTCTTTTTCAGTGCATTATGGTTGTAGCCCTCAAAAATATTCACAAATGGTGTAAGGGAGGGGGATTCGGATAGCAGACCACCTCCTTATTGGCAAATGGAGGTTTTATGTGTTTTGATTCCCTCTGGACAACATCCCCCAAAGCGCCCCGTGACAACACGGCTGTGAAACGGTGGCACGCGAAACAAAATTAGATTCGATTTGATCGAGAACTTAGCCAAACGATTGCATTTCGATTGCGTTCGTGAACCGCTCGTGTGTGTGTGTGAAGAACGGAAGGCCGGCGCCGAGCCTCGGGGTCGCTCGCACTGCTCGGCGGAAAGGCCCGACCCCCCACGTCACCTGCGCTCCCCCACGCCGCTGAGCGGCGGCGCCAAATCGGGCTGCTTTTGAAGCTTGTCTAGCTGCACGCAGAGTCGCGTTCTTGTCCCCCGGCACCGGGGAGCTGGAGTGAAAAAAACACGACGGCTGGAAACATGGCGGCGGACTCTTGTTGTCATTTCGAGAGAATTACAGCCTTAAATTCCTTTAAGCAGAAAAAGGTCCCCCGCACGCCTTCCACAATGTGCTCTCTAATGTGCTCTCACGGTGTCGCCGTCCCCGCTGCCCCCCCAGTGGCCTTGTTGCCCTATAATAGATGGAGCCGTCCACAGTGGGCACAGTATCCCCTTTCAGGCTGAAGCTAAGCACACAGCAGCTGCTGCCTCAATTCAGCCAGAAGAGACACTCGATTGAATCCAAAGAAGAAGTGCGAGAGGACGAGGACCCCCTGCTGAGAACGAAGTGAGAAGGCTGCCGTTTTGCTGAACTTGAGGGATTTTTAATTCCCCTTCCTTTGCCTGTTATTTTGTTTTTTCCCCTCCCTCCCCCGTAGCCCCGCATCGGCGCTACGCTTCGTGAAAGTATTGTGCGGAAGGTTCGTCCTTGTTCAGAACAATTCTTTTCGTATTTCTCACCGCCGCCGCCACTTCGCGGGTAGCAGCATTAGCAGCGCCTGCTAGTTCGCCAGCTTGTGTCTCCTGTCCATCTCTTAGTATTGGTCGCTTATGCGGAGTAAAGATGGCGGAGGAATCGGCCGACGGTTTAATCCGTGCGAAGCGTGGGAAGACGGAGACTCCGGGGTTGAGGTGGACTGAAAAAGCGGGGCTTCTCTTGTCGGACCGAGAGAAATAAGTGAAAACGTCCTCCAAACGACGCCGGTTTCCTGGCGCTAAAACGCTGTTTATCGAGGGGCCTTAAGTAATACAACAAAATGAGAAGCGACGACAGCAAACTGTACGCAGCGAGAGCAGAAGGCGGCAGGCCAGCGTTTTGTCCAACACGCTGTTAGTAACCATTAAAAACAATAACATTTACGCGAGACGATAAAAACACGGCTTCCGTTTTCTGTCGCCTTTGATCGCAAGTCATCCGCCGGACTCTTCGCACCCACCTGTCTGCAATGTTCTCGTTCCTCTCCGCTGAGCGTTAAACTTCTCCTTCAAATCTGCGCTGCGCCTTACCGGCCTGCAGCTGCTCCCTTTTAATAACCTGCTTCTCAAATATATGTTTACGGTCAATGCGGAACCACTTTTTTTTCACGGTGCAGGAAACTGACACGTCTCTCCCTTAAATATTCATCACACTTTTTGACTATTAATGAGTCCAACGTATCAACATACATCACATTGTTTTTAAAAAACAATAGTAGCCGCACTTATAATTCATTGCAAGCGGCAAAATAAGTCGTGCAACAGGCACGTTCTCCCGGAATGATGTCTGTCGTTTTGGTTGCCGGGCGTCATTTTGCATCGTAGGTCGCAGGATAATCTCTGGCAGCGTACAAACGCCTCTGTCGGCCGCCGCCGCGGAGCTGGAAGCGACAGATTTGGCGACAGATTCGAGGACGACGACAGATGGGGAGCCCCGCTCCTGCGGGGACAATTAGACCACCTTTCGGCTCGCCGCCGATATCGACAACGGCCACTCGAACCCCTTTATAACCGCAGGGCTTCGGGAGCTGAGAGCCCCCCTGGCACGGATTGAATTGATGCGTTTGAGTGTCCGGCTCAAAATCGAAACAACGCGCGTGGCCGATGAGGAAGGGGGACGCGTTCGGGGTGGTAAATCCGAGGCGAGACGCGGGGCAGCGGGAGCCGCTCATCTCCTCGCCGATATCTGCGCCGTGCTGATGAATGGGGGTCAGACGCGGTTCTTAGCGGATCCCGTAGCTGAGAATGAATGGTCTCATTGAGCGCTTGTTATTGAGACTCCTGCGGCATGTATATTTTAACCCCCGTCATTCGTTTCTGCTGCAGCTGGCGGAGGCGAAAGCCGAGGCTCCTGGGCTCTCGGCACGGCTTAACAAACGCGCGGCGAGGAAAACCCGACGCCCAGCGTCCCTGACCCGCGGGCCTTGCCTGGCTTGTCCTCCTGTCTTCCTTCATTAACATAGTAGTTTATTGGTGCCCCTCTGCCTCTCCGCCCCTCCTGTGCTCCTCTGGCCCCGCAGCCCTGTCCGGATCGATGGTCTGATCGCAGTCGTCTCGGTCGCGCGGGACCGACAGGGCCAGGGGTCGCGACCTCCCATCGATCCGCCTGCCAGGATCCGTCTGGCTCGGTGATGGATTCCGTCCCCGGCTCCGGCTGATGACCCGACGATTGCGTCCCTGGAGCCCGGTGCTCATCTTAAACATCAGATTGCCAGCCGGCCTGCAACCTTTTCCGCCGCGTTTTGTCCCGCCTGCTTCCGGCGAGATGTTTCCACCACATTAGTCAGTTAAGCGTCGGTGAGTCTATCTTCACGCTTTCAAGCAAAAATCCTTGGGGTCCATTTAGAAACGTACTTATAGTCAATGTATGTGCTGCCAAAGGGACTGGCAAACGCATCGGATTAAATGTTTTAGCCGTTTTAATCAGTCAGTGTCGGGTCCGCTTGACGCACAGCGACAGTCGTGGCCGCAGGTTCTACGCCGGGTTCCGTCTTCCACGGCTGAGTTTATCGATAGAGTGGGTGGTGGTGGGGGGGGGGGGGGGGGGGTAAA
>UFQX01000203.1:125531-136936 GCA_900497675.1 Arapaima gigas | reverse complement strand
GGGGGGGGGGGGGGGGGGGGGGGGGGGGGGGGGGGGGGGGGGGGGGGGGGGGTAGATGTTGTGAACCCGGATCATGCTGAAGTAAATTCCCAGAGAGACAGGGACCCGAGAGCGGGTTACAGTGCTCCCCCATTGCAGTTCAGCTCAGGTAGAAGGGATGTGGATACCATGGAGCCCCCCCCCCGCCATGCCGCTCTCACTTTGACTGTCACGTGAGCTTCCCTTTGATCTGGCACGCCTTTGATAGCAAGGCCCCGCATCGGTGCGTTGTGAGCAGACGCGGGGAGACGGGACGCTCGGGCCGAGGGGAGACGGGGCGGACGGGCTCCGCTGGCTTAACAGGGAGGCCTTGTCTCTACAGGGGAAGGCAGTGGAAGTCCAGCCATCACCCATTCAGGCTTTAATCGGCGCGGACGGGCTGGCAGAACTGATTACGCCTCTAAAATGATCACTGCGCTCCTTGTAGCTGATGGCTATCTGAAGCTTTGAGGCCCGTACAGGACCTGTTGGCGATAATGACGCGGCTCTTTTGTTCAGGCTTTTCTCTACGGCCCGAACTGCACGTCATTCACGGGGAACCTCAGTATCGCTGCACGGAAACTCGACGCTACCGAAGCCCGGCAAAATACCTCTCGGGCTTCTTTTGAGAGCTCTGTCCTCCCACCGCTATAGCAGAGACCCCGACAGATACCTGACGAGGGTCCGTGGGAGGGGGCCGGTGGAAATGGGCGGAGAGCGAAGCTTGAGTTACCCGCTTGCCGCGGCCCTCGGCCCAGGGGCTGCGCCGCCCTGTCACTGTCTACTACCCTCATGGGTGGCAGAGACAGCCCCCCCCTACACACACACACACAACTACCACAATAGGCTCCTGTTTCCAGGCCCCCATCACCTGATGTGGGCAGCAGATAGCTTTGTGCCCCTGCTTGTTGCCTTTATCTCACATCTGGGAGTTGTGCCTGGGAGCAGCGCAGCGACAACACTGGCTGCTTTGTCCCCGTCCTTGTCCTGAGACGGATCGGATTTCGGGCGGAGCGGGCGGCCCCGCGACACCGCCGCCCTCCTGACTCCTGCTCCCCAACCTGGGTGCGAAGCCACCTGGTCTTAACGCTGGCTGGGGGCGCGATCCTCCTCCGCAGGCCCCCCCTTTGCTGTCAACGGCGAAATAAAAGGACGCGGCCATCTTAATGTCACCTGCTGTACAAATTGCTCCTGCGTTGGGAAGCACCCGGTAGGGATAACCTGGCCTAACCTAGCCCCGAAAGCACACGCCGTCGCCGTCGTCGCTCGACCGCGCCGCCTCCGAGCAGCTCCTCAGAGAGAATCTAATTCTATCATTTCTTCGTCGGGTTTCCTCGCAGGGACGGAAAGCTCACCTGAGAGCAAATGCTCGGCGCTTTTAAGCAAAATTTCAAACGAACAGCTTGCTGCTCTCGCCGCCATGCCGGGTACAAACGGCAAAACGCTGCATTTTTGCTGCGGGAGGGAGAAAATCTATGCGTAAATATACAATTACTGTGACAAGATTAACTAATGACACATAAGCGGCGCAAATTTATGTGAAATATATGTTTAATCGATACAGTCGGCGATGAGCTCTGACTGATCATAAATCACTGCACGGCACTCTGGACGCCCTGAGCTGTATGTTTGCCGGCACTTTCACCATCAAGAACAAATTGCGTCTGTCTTCCTACTCGCCGTTACTTCCGCGCGTTAAGTAAACCCGTTTTCCGTCTCTCCTTACACCTGTCTGCGCCACGAGTGTTGAGCGTCGCCGCCCACTTTCAACTCTCGCGCGGCCGACAGCAGGAGCTGCTTCCTGTGGCCGCAGTGGCAGGTTCGCAATTGGGAATAAATCCTTTCCCTCCTTCCCGAAACGCCGGACACTTTGTGCGGGGAGGTCACCCGAAAAGGATTCCACGGAGTTGCGTGAGGAACCCTAAAGGTTTATACGTGGGTTGCGGTGCCGGCCGAATAGGCGGGCGGAGGGCTAAGAGGTCAGCCTTCTGCGTGAAGGTGACCCATTGTCCCGGTTGGCCCCGTGTTAATGTGCTGCTATGGAGATGAGGAGCCCAGCAGCCTGAGTCCACCTGGAGACAATAGCAGAGATGCAGGCCCTCGGCACCATTCTAGCTCTCAACTTTGCTGTTCCGCTAACAGCATTACTCAGCACTTTGCTAATGGAGTTTAAAAAAAGACATAAAGGGCACACTGAAAGGCTGGGGGAGCGTTCACTTAGCTACTGAGTGCATAGCATCATTATCATTTTCATTTTTCTATTAATGCTTCTTCTCCCATATGGAGCAAAAAGCCTGCAGAAACTCGAGATGAAAAACAGAGCAGGTTAACCAGACACGCCGGGCCTCCCGGGAGGCAAACCGCCGTGTTTGTTTCCCCCGCCGCCCTCCTCGGCCTCCGCTCGGCCGGCCGGCACGGCGTCGAGCCCACGTTTGACGTGACGGTGGCATCCAGAGGCGTCGCCCTGCATGTGGAAGCCCCCAACCGGCGAATAGTTTTGGTTTCTATCGCAGCTCTAATCTACTTAATCTTGTAAGCTGCCACGGAAGCGTAAACTTTGCACAAGTGCGTACGGCGACTCGGCTCTTTCTGTCTTCGCTCGCAGTTCAGCTGTTCCCGCTTGTTTGTTTAGGGGGACAGGGCTGCACACAAGCGTTCAGCGCCGTACCTCCTTGGAACAGCAAGGCGGGGAGATGCGTTTGGTCCCAGTCTCCATCAGGCCCACGAATCGCATTGTTTGTCAGAGCAAAACAAGCAGAGAAGTGACATTATTAGGAGGTTACGGCTAAAGAGATGTGAAAACGGGCTGTTCACGGTCGACGTTAAGACTGCACCTTCTCATCGGTCGTCGCGCTACGCGCCGCTGCAGATACCGCATTCTCCTGGGCGAGCTTCGCCCACGGTTTTCCTTCTCTTTTCACCTGCGGCCCTCCGATGAGGGAAGTGTGAGTAAAATATGTCCGCAGGCCAGTATCGGACTGTCTTTTTAACGTTTCCTAAAATAATAGCCTCAAGTGCTCCATCTGGCCTTTCGGCATAACAAGGAGAATATTTTAACATCGAAGCAAATCGAGAGCATTAGAAGGACTGTTGGGATTAAAATAATATTTTCAAATTAATAAATGACGACTCTAATTGTTATCTAAATCATGGGGTATAATCAATAATGAAAGGATTGTTTTAAAATTCACGGGTGTGAAATGAAAATTCTAATTAGCAGCTCGAATTAGAGCCGCGTCTGGAACGGAGGGACGGCGTGGCGACCGCCGCCGTTTCGGCCACAATTTATGTTAATGTCTTTACTTTAGTCCGAGACATGGTTTGAAGACTTAAAGCAGACTGCGCAAGTATCTCCACATCGTACGATAAATGGCCAAAATTCCCAGAAACTAATTAGCACTTTGAACTGAAAGTGAAAAGGGAAGCGGTTCGGGACAAATAAATCGTCCTTGCGTATTAAATGAATCCTGAATAGTCGTATTTTAGCCGAGGACCAAATTACGCACGATGCCCGTGGTTTTACGCAAAGAGCCTTAACTTTGGCTAATCGCTAAAGTGTCCCCGGAGTGATGTTCAACGTCTGTGCGACGAACTCTTCTGCGACAGAACTCGCAAAAAGAAGGAGTCGAAATAAGCCCGCGACCTACCGTGTAAGTGAGCCGCGGAGGTCGGCTTTGAAATATTGGCGAAATGAGATGCTATCGGCGTGATACCGACAAATAGCGCTTGGTGAGGTTAGTGTCTATTAATTTAGCTAGTTCTGTTTTAACAAAGCTCAACATTTGTACATGTAACTGCTAGCTGTGGTTTATTTGCGGTGAAATGATCCCCTATTAAAGAATTGCAGAAAAAAATGGAAACGGCATGGAAGTAGTAAAATATTCCCTACCGTTAATAAAGAAATTGCAGAATTGGCTTCGGAAAAGTATCGCTAGACGACAGAGAGTATGTTCTCAGTACGTAGCTGTCGGTGACGTAGCTGTTTTGCTGGTAAAATTTCCGATGTGTTAAAGGATTAATGATGTAATGATATAACTTTCCGGGCCGCGTGGTAAGGCTGCCAGGCCACATCTGTGGTCACGTGTGGGGACAGTAGTTTCAGAAACGCAGAAATACCTCCGTACGGGTCGACAGTCGCAAAACATCTGTAAACCGGCCCGTCTGTATTTACAGGTTTATTTCCCGCGTTTACCGTAAAGTATGACAGAAGATGTCTCGATGATAAAACATGTGCTTAATGCCATGATTTAAATAGTTTCACAATTTAGTAAATCGGAGCCGGAAAGAGATAAGATGCTGAACTTAGACCAACGTAGACTGTTGCTCAGGTTTGGCAGAACAGGGATTTATATTTACATTTACGCGCTTTGCACGTTATTTCACGCGGACACACACGGCCAAAGTGGCAAATAACACCCTGACAAGAGTAGACCTTGCAGTCTGGATCAGCCAGGAAAATTATGGATGACGCGTTTGGAACCACAAACGTGTCCTGGATGTTCCGGTCAAACGTCCTGCGGCGTTGACCCCGGTCAAATACGCGTGGCGCCTCGTCTCATTTTGCTCGATTCGGCCAAACTTTCGCTCGGCCGCCACCGCCTCTACTCCGGGAGTTCGGCGTCGACCGAGGTCGGCGGTCACCCTCATCGCCGTTCGCACCGCCGCTCCAGTCCTGCTCACCGCACGACTCAAACGGTCCGTTGCCTGTTTCCATTTCGCCGTCTGGATATTTAAACAAACAGGCCTAATGTGTCCTGCAAAAACAGCGGTGTTTCTCAGTAAATTGAATTTAAGCAATTTGCATTACATTTTAATTATACACAATGGTGGCTGTAAGCAAAGAAAGCGGAGGCTGGAATGTACAGCCCTACCGGCGTTCGTAGCGCACAGTTGTGCACATGTCGCGCATGTGGTTTTTCTTTACCGGAATAGGATTTATGCAGGAATCAATTTTAACTGTCGTACGCTTGAACAAAAAGGGGCAGAAAAAAACCTTCTTGCTTTGATTTTGGCGACTAGGACACGCATATTGTTCATGCTACTAGCTGAGCACTGGACAAGCTGGACTCTGCAAATCCTCTGAGGTCGATTCATCAATAATCCAGAAGCAGGAGGACAAAAAATAAATCAGATTAGGAGCCGTGTGGTAAAAGCATCATCTCTGGCCTCTGAGCTGCACGAAAGCTGGGGAGGGGGTGCCGTGGCCGAGGAGAGGGGGTGAGAGCGCTTTCTTCCTCTTTTGTCGTCCCGCCCACCCAAAACTCGCTTCCGCCGGCGTTTGTGTCTCGGCGAGACGTGCTGCTTTTTCTCGGGCCCGGCCGAAGAGCTCCGCCAGGAGGCCGGCGACCCCCGGCGGACGGCGCGGATAAGTCCGAGAGCAATTTATCACCGCGCTGCCGATAGCTGTCGGCTTTGATTTGCACCACATCCATAAGAAACGCTCCTGCGTCTGTGTGTCCTTTTACCTTCCCGTACAATTATTCACCTCTCTGGCGGGTATTGAACAAATACCATACGTGAGAGGAACGAAACCGCCGCGTTCGAGGCCGGGTTTACACGTTTTGCCATTTAACTGCTGGGTGGCGGCTCTTTTTCGTTTTTCCTTGCCCATTAGGAAAATAAGTGGTTTTTTTTTTCCTCCGCCTTTTCTGTCGTATCAGAAGTGCTGCAATGATTCCTCCTGCTTTTTCCGGACGTCGCCACAGTTCCCCAGCAGCTACGGCAAACAGGCGGCCCGTCGGCGGCGGCCGACGTAGCGACGGACGGACGCTCGTTGCGCGTCCTGAGATCTCGAGAAGGTTCCGGAAAAAGGGAAAGATGTGACACAGGTGTCACCATAAGCTCTCTTTTCTCAGGTACCTCGTGAAAAAATCCGCCTTTTCCTAAGTGATGTTTTTGTTTTAGGAAACCGCGCGTCACTTTCAGTACTCAGATTCTTCCCCTGCTTCGGTGCCGGCTGTGGAGTCGACCTTCTACGTTTTGTCCCTTAAAATTTCTTAATTTTTTTAAATCTTTTTTTCCTCGCCACCGTCACCGCGTAAATTCCCCCGGTCGGTTTTTCTTCTTCTTTTCGCTCATATTTGGGTGGGGGCTCACTTGGGAGAATCTGGACAAGCGAACGGATTCCTGCACGTTCCGAGCGTCACCCCGCAGGCCGCGTCCGCTCGTTCCACGTCTTATTTACCTCGGTTCCTTTCGCTTAAGCTCCCCTTTTTGCACTGGCCAAATATCAGGCGGGGTTACGTTCGTGTAAACGCCCCAGTAAGAAAATTTCTCCCGTGGAGCTGAAATAACACAGAGGGTTTTGGAGATACTGGGGGGGGTTGGGGTCGAAGCGGGGGACCGAGGGTCTCGGCGTCTGTTTGACACAAAGAACAATAAACACGTTCCACATGTGGCGAGGGGGTCTCCAGATGAGGCTGCGCAACTAACCCATGGAAATGGCTTCCAGACTGCATGGTGCACAATGGGTTATTCTCACATGCGGTTCCCACACATGACCGTGCCCTCCTCCGTCCACGTCTTCCACTCGTAAACGCAGACGCCCGTCCGCGTGGGCCGAGAGACATCCCCTCGCCCCGGCAGGACCGCGCCGCACAGTTGCTTCAAATCCCCAATAATATAAGACGACGTGCTGCTGTTGAGGAAAGAACAGATGGTCTTAAATGGGTTTGTATGGATAAGGGGGGGGGGGTGGAAAAAAAAACCACGTACGAGTCCGCCGAATACTTGCCGGCGACAGATCGGCTTGAATTGTTTGAAAGGGTTGTTTCAAGTTATTAACTTGATTTGTTTGCATTAAGCAAACTCACGGGGGTCACCGGTTAATTGCAGAATAAATTTCCCCGCTTGTTCTGGCGCTGAGTCAGCTTTCGGGAAAAGGGTTAAAAAGCGTCACGTCTCGAGACGCCCAACGGGGGGCCGACGTTTTGCCAAGCGCCCCGAGACGCGAAACAAACTCGTCGGCTATTTGATTTGCACTCGAGCCCTTTCGCGAACCGCGCGGGGGCCAAACACGTTCGCTCGTGACCGCGTCAAGTCCCGGGAGGCGGGAAGAGCTCGGGGCTTTCCTGGGCGGGGGTCGTCGGCTCGCTTCGCGCACACGCCGGGGGGCTTTCCGGAGATGAGGAATTAACGCGCGTTCCGTCACGCGGGTCCTCTCCCCGGCCTGGTGCCCGACAGATCCGAACGGGCCGACGGCACGCCGTTCATAAAGAGGCCCGCGGGCCCGGAGTCGCCGCCAAGCCGGGGGGATTCGCTCTGCGAAGCCGGGCCTTTCCGCCCGAAGGACAGCGCCGAGCGCTGCGGTAAATCACCAACTGCGCCCCATCAGATGGGGGCTTGTTGGGTTTTGACATCTTGCTTTGCAGACGCGTCCTGCGCTGCCGTCAGAAGCAGAGTGTCCCGGACAAACATTCCCCCCATTAGGCAATAAAGAGAAAACCACATTGCAAACTCAGCCTGTTCTGACACGACAGTAAATCAGGGGCCTTCAAAGCGCCGCGACGCCCGAGCAGATCTAAACCTCCATTTCTGCACGAATCATTTATATCCGTTTGCGGTGGGAAAGCGGCCGATTAATGAAAGTTGTCCTCTAGTCCGAGGTGATCGCTTCCCAAATGAGATTTGTTTGGAAGCAGATAACGTAGAAACCTTTTATGACCAGGAGATCGTTCTTAGACGCTGTCAGTCTTGGCGTTGGTGTTTGCCTATTGATTTTTTTTTTGACACGTCGCGTTTCTTTCCCTTAAGAGGACCGGCCGTCAACGTCGGGGCCGCAGACGTGAATGGAAGCCGCCTGAAAGCACTCAAACTCCGGCTACGGCGGCCGAGAGCAGAAAGCCCCGTCGAGCGAGCGACAGCAGTCGATTTTTATTGATTTATTCAAATATAATGTAGAATTTTTCCCTAATGCACATTTTATCTGAAAGGAAACAGATTTAACCAGCTGGATGTAGGTTTTTATTAAATACAGATCTTGTCTTCATCACCTTCTCTGACGTCCTCCATCCGGGGGGGGGGAGCGAAAGAGAGAAACCGGGCGAGGACCCCAGTCCTCGCGCCCTCGACTCTAACTCAGGTCACCGACGCCCAGAGCGCGTCGTCTTGCGCGCCAGGCCGGCGGAGCTGCGGTTCGCCCGTGTGCGAGGGAGAGGACGGTGACGTCGGGAGGCCGCGTGGGCTGGGGAGAGTGGAACGATGGACTGTGCTGGGAAAGGAAGCAGGATAAGTTGCAGGATGATTGATCTCAGTGCCTGTGATAAGGGGGTGGGGTTTGGAGAGGGTCCTCGTGCGGCAGCTGGAGGCAGATTCCGCACAGCCCCTTTGGCAGTAACCCCACGCCCGGCTCGGCTGTCATCCGACACCCTGCCTGCCTGCGGCGCCTGTGCCCTGACCCCTAACCCCCGGCCCAGCACTCACCCTTCCACCGGGCAACACAGCTGCGATGCCTCGGAGACCCGGGCCCGTGTAGCCGGGTACCTCCGACTCTGAGAACGTGACGCTCGAGTTGCTGTGAGAGGATACGTCACCTCTGCGGGGGGTCCGCCCGACGCAGAGATCTCAAGGCGCGACCGGGGGACCCGAGCGGCTTTTCGCTCCTTAATGGTCCAGGTGTGATCTGGATCTGACCTCCGGGAGCGTCGACGGACCGCCCGTTTTCACAGATCCCGAGCTGAGGGTTGTTTATTGTATTTTCTTATTTGTATCGCAGTGGTGTTAACTTTAAAAACGAACACGATAATTTGATGGTTTTTTGTCTTCCCTTTGAACGAAACATTACATTTTATTTGACACAAATAAGCGTCTGTGAAGCCGTCCTGGCGTTAAAGGAACTGAAATGGTGCGGTAATTCACCGCTCGGATCAAACGTGGCACGGCAGTCGAGGGGGGCGAGTTTAGTCGTCCGCTTCTGGCCCACGAGCAGCCCGGCGTGGTCCGTGTGTGTTTTTTTAAACGAATCGTGTTGACGGTGTTGCGGGGCCTGTTGGATCGCGTTTATTTCCAACGTTGCAGGGACTGTACTGGGTCGGATGTATTTTTTTGAATTTATTCACATCCGGTACGTTGTTGACGGGAGCGGCGTCGGGCCGGTTCTGTATTTTATTTAACGCCAGGGAGACGTCTCGTTTCGTCAGCTCCGTATTGTTCGCAGCTCACGGGCTGTTTGTTTTGCCGCGGCTGCGGTCCAGTTACATCAAGATGGGAGCGTAATGCTTTGGCAAGCAGGTAACAGACTGCATTTAGGTCTCCTGGTTGGAGGCGTCACTTTCAGTTCATGTAACGTGTGCAAGACGGGAAAGGTTACGAAGTACTGCTGGAAGGAGGAGCACGACTTGTCGCTTTCGTGGCCGGTGTGGGAAACGGTGTAAAAACAAAACAGGCGCCGTGCGCCAAGACGAAGAGCGCACTTCGGGAAGAAACGAGGAACACGAACACAACGGCCTCGCCGCCACCAATCCAAGCAGGGTTCGTCGGCCGGGGTTATTCGTTCGCGGTCGAACGGCCCCCGAGGCGAAGCCGCTCCCGTCCGGTCCCCGCAGTCGCCGGGTGCTCGGTCGTCGTCCTCGGAAACGTTCGCCCCGAGAAACTGACCGTGAAGCGGGCGGGTTGCGGCATATGCTTAGTGCCGGAGGATTCTCAGAGGGCCTGTTAAAACCCACAGATTACCCAGCAAAACATCTGCCAAAATGTGGAGAGCGTCTCTCTCCGGCTCCCTGAAATCCGCCGCTTTCTCGTCTGCTCGTGTGCCTCCCCTGCCGGCTCGGGGACCTTCTGTAACGCCTGTTTGCCGTGTGCCCACCCTGCAGGTTCCTACACGGGGAGTACACAGTGGAGGTGAGCATCAACGACTACCTTGACATCTACTGCCCGCACTATGAGGACCCTCTGCCCCAGGAGCGCATGGAGCGCTATATCCTCTTCATGGTCAACTACGACGGCTACACCACCTGCGACCACCGCATGAAGGGCTTCAAGCGCTGGGAGTGCAACCGGCCCCAGAGCCCCAATGGACCCCTCAAGTTCTCCGAAAAGTTCCAACTCTTCACCCCCTTCTCGCTCGGCTTCGAGTTTCGCCCGGGCCACGAGTACTACTACATCTGTAAGCACCCGCCCTCTGCGACTGTTCCGACACACGTAGGCGGAGGCCGCCCTTGTGTTTGCGCACGCGCCGGGCGCCCGAATGCCGGGCAGATGCCATCTAACGGTGGATCTCACCATCTGCTGGAGTGCTTCGTGTCGCCAGAATACCCCTCGTGTTTATCAAAAGAAATTTGAGTTTATTGTCTTTTTGCGACGTGGGGCTTTCTTCTCGGGCGGCTGTTTGGTTTTAGGGGGTATTTCATTACCATTTGTGCGGCGCAAGAAGTCACAATAGCAGTTGGGCTTTAATTAATAGGCTTTGCTGTGGCTTAATTTGGCATTTGGGACGTTGTCAGAGTTGAAAAGCTGGATGGCTCCGCGCGGCAATCTGCACATCTTTCACAGTTCCCGCCGCCTTTGTCACGCGGCGAAACGTTTAGCAAATCGCACGATAAACATCCCCGCGTTGCGACCCGTAATCGTGCCGGCGCCTCTGACAGCTGCGCCCGGTTTGCAGACATTTCGGTCATTTGGTCCCCCGTCTTCCAGGCTTCAGAAGCGCTCGGCTGTCCTGCTGACAGAGCGGCGTCGACCCGGCGGGGAGGACAGCGCCCGCCTCCTGCAGCTCGCCCGTCCGTAATGAGGGGCCGCGCGGTCGGAGATAACCGAATCAAAGGACGCGCGCGATTTGCCGTCTCCCGCGTGCTGCTCCGATATGTCAAGCGTTAGAAGTCAGAGGAGGCCGGAGAGCAACTCATCGCAAATCTCGAGGAGAGATGAGAGGACGGCGGGGCCGAAGCCCTTATCTCCGGACTCCGCGGTGGCCGGCGTCCTCGCTCAGCCGGAGCGACCCGTCGTCCTTTAGCCTGCGGGACGGTCCGTCCCATTTCGTCTCTCCCGGATGAAAATGTCAATTTGTCAAATGGCAAGCATGTCATTAGCCGGGCGCTTTGGCTCACGGGGTGAGATCGGTGCAAAACCAGTTACCGGGGCCTTCGTGCGGAACACACACCAAATTATGCCGATCGGCTAAATCATATTTCGCCCGGACAAACCCGACGGAGGCGGCAGCATCGCCGTTGCCTGTGCATCCATTATTAATTTTTTTTTTTTTTTGTCAGTATTTTAACAACTAAAATCCATTAAGCTCGAAGAGGTCCGCGCACGGTGTTTTTCTCCAGACAGGCCTGACACTTTTCCTCACAGACGCTCGACACCCACCGTCTCAAGGTCAACGGCGCGCGGGATCCGCGGTCGGAGTTTGTGGAGTCGCCCGTGCAGCGCCCCCCCCCCCCCCCCCCCCC
>UFQX01000203.1:40303-125468 GCA_900497675.1 Arapaima gigas | reverse complement strand
CCCCCCCCCCCCCCCACCTCTTTTGCCGTTTCCGCGCGCATGACGGGGCCGAATTTGCCGGGGTGCATCTGTCCCTGTTTTGCTAATGGCCCTGTGAAAGGTGTCCTTTGGCCTGATGAAAAGGACTCCCGCTGAGCCGGAGCAGAGAAAGGGCTCGGGGCAGCGTGCCGGCTGCATTAATGAGGCAATTTCAGCTCTTTTTGTTTTCCCTCCCCCCCCCACCCCTTTTTTTCGCCGTTTTCAAAAAACTTTAGTGAAATTGAGAGGAAAAAAAAAAGTTCCCCAAAAATAAATCAGGCTTTTCATCTTAAATTAATACAGCTCATTAACCGGAATGGAGCGATTCCGTATATGTTATTTCCCCGCTCTCTCTCTCTCTCTCTCTCTCTCTCTGTCTCTCTGCTTCCCGTTGCTAGGGAGCCATCGGTCCATGGTCCAGGAACAGAAGTGACACCCACGGAGTGACTAGGCGTTCGGTGCCTCGGCCGAAAATGACAGACACGTTAGAAAAGACGTGATGTGAGGAAAGGAGGGAGTCAAGTGATTCGTTCCTGGGGTTAGGGTTAGGGTTTGGCGCCGCCGTCGTAGTCCTTTTTGTTTCGGGTTCCTCCATCCTTCTGTTAGTGGGGGGAAAAAAAATCAAAGATCTATTACCCAGCGCATCGCATGTGACGGCCTCTACCGAGTTGCCTCATTTCGCGCGTCTCCGAGGATCGAGAAACGGGCCCTTAAGTGACTCAGCTGCTCTTCCCAAGTACAAGATGTCCTGCATGTACAGTTTGGGCCCAAATTATTATGAATCATGTGCCACTTCACACCAGCGCTTCTGCGCTGGCCGGAAAGAGAGAGTCTGAGTCGAGCGGGCTGCGTCAGCCGACCTCTCTCTCTCTCTCTCTTTGCAGCTCCCCCTGGAGACACATCAGTCGACAGGTAGCCCGGCCGCTCGGGCGAGGGACCCCCGCAGGAGCGAAAGCTCGTGTCGTCTACATCCCAGCAGATCTGTAGCGTTAAATAATATTTCCATCATTTTTTTTTTTCCAACAGAAGCGAGTCCAATTTTATACCGAGCTTAAATGAAGGTGAGACGTTGAATGTTTTTTATTTTTAAGAAGTTTTAAGGTTGCGTTTTAAGAGCGCTGAAGGTCTGTTGCGAGCAGTGGTGCAAAGCAGGGGAAGGCGGTGGCACCTGTGACCTGTGACCCCCCCCCCTCCCCCGCAAAGGACTCTGGGATGCTGCTCCCTTGGGCGTCTCGGAGCCAGGCGGGAAGTTCCGCTCGGCCGCTCCGACACACACGCACACACACACACACACACACACACACACACACACACACAAACACCAGTCACGTCTCCCACATAAGGGTGCTCTTCGCCACCGATTATCTTCTGAAGCGAAGCGGTATTTAGATCCCGATTTTTTTTTTAAATGACATCGCCTCAACCAGCAGGGCACCTCGCAGACTTCTCCTCCAGAACGGCCTGTTGTCACTTGAGGAAGGAGGAGGGGGGGGTGTGGAAAAGGCAACAAAAAGAAAAGGTCTCGCCGAGCACCGGAGGACTCTTTCCCGTGGCGAGTTGCTTTTAATGCCCTCCGCCCCGCAGCTCCCAGGCCAGCCCTGCATTGTCGGGCCCTTTGTCCCAGGCTGCGCTCGGGGCTGGGAAGCATTTTGCCCTCCTATTCAGCCCCCTTCTTCTCCTCTCTCTTCTCAGGAGTGTTTGGCCTCTGCCAATACTGTTGCTGTCACAGCCCCCAGGGTGTTGGGACACACTAGAGAAGGATGGATTTCTGGAGGGGGGGGCGGGGGGGCTTAGGCGGGGCTTAGTGCGCTTAACTCAGGCCTCGGGGGACAAAAAGCACTTGGCATCACCCCTGCGTGACCCGAGCTCCTGGCTTGCAGTAGGAGGTTGAGTGGCAGTGACGGCGGGCCGGCGGACGGAGACGGCGAGGAGGAAAGTCGGACTCGGCTGCCCCGCGCAGAGTCTCTGCCCGGTTCTTCCGGGACGGCGCGACAGTTTTAACATGATATCACAGGCAGCAAAATGTTTGCCGTTATTTTCAAAAACTCCGCATTTGGTGACCATCTTCCCATCCTCCATGACAGAAACACCCGGAAGGAATCTAGCTGCATCTTCACCGCTCACAGCGCCCGAGTCGGGTAGAAAGAAACGTTCCGTCGTCGCGTTTTGCCCAGTTTGGAACACGTGGGCTCGTATGTTTCCCGCACTTCTAGACCTGTAGCTCGAGCGTCACCACGACGGGCGGAGAACCGAATGATCACCAGATCTTCTAAATCCTCACGTTGCGAGACGTTTCCAGGATGCCAGGCGTGTCCGTTCCAACCGAACCGTCTCGCCGAGCTGCGGTTTTACATACAGTACATCTCCAGATGGCTCTCGCCGTTTTAAATATTGAGGAAACGTTTTATTAGAAACTTTCCTTTTAAGGGAACAATGGCGTCCAACTGCCAAATAAAGATCAGCCTAAGTGCCACGGTAGAGAGGCTGTTGAGCTACGTGAAGGTTGACTAAAGCATCTTTGAGAAGCTTCACTTCTCAAGGTGACCGTCGGTCTTAACGGAGCCGCCGCCGTTTGGGAAGCGGGGAGATGTTGCCTCCTCGGGGGGCCATATGGCCTGTGAGTGTGTTCGCCAACTTGGACGAGAGAGGAGTGGAATTTTGTTCTTTGCACTCGATTCACAGCACAGGCTGCAAAGCGACACGCATTTCTGCGCAGCACCCGCCTGGTCCGGCGTTCCAGTGCCGGGGGGCTCGTTGCAGAGCGGTGCCAGCTTGGGACGCGACTGCCCTGCAACCTGCGGCTCCTGAGCTCGGTCCATCGAGCGTGGAACTACCTCACGGAACAAACAGCCCGTGAGATTTTAAATAGGAGCGTTTCAGGACACGGAAGCCCGTGTGAGGTTTTAAATCGGCGTTGAAGGAAAAGTCTCCCCTGCGGGGGTCGCAAAATGACAAAATAAACCATCTCATCGAGTCACTGATAATCGGTGTATCTCTGTGTCCTTCTCTCCCCCCCCAGCATCTCCGCACCCGAACCACGTTGGGAAGCCCTGCTTGAAGTTAAAAGTCTACGTGAAGCCGACAAGTAAGTCTGAGTTCCCCTCACGTTTGTCACTTACTAACCCGCCGCCCTCCCGCGCTGCCGCGTCACGCCCCTCACGCGACCGTCGGATCAAATCCCCGACGACAGCATCACAGGCCGACGCGAGAAGGCCCGAGCAGCTCGAGTGTTTCGCGAGGAGCAGGACCGCCGCCAGCCCACCTGGCCGCCCCCAGGGCATGTTCTCGGGTCGCACGCTCATCTGTCAAGGCCAAGATAACATCTGAACTTTCCGACCTCCGTGTGGGTTCCTCCATCCAGGGGACAAACCACCCGCGCCCCCCGGATTGTTCTGAGAGTGAGGTAGACGCTGGAACCTCAGCCCCGTTCGTACAGCTTTAGGTGTTTGGCTCTGAGGCCCTTTCTGGTGACAGAATGCGTGAGAAGGTTGGGGCCTCTGTACACTTTTTTAAAGTGACCACAATAAGGAATGTTTACACCCAGAAAGCCAAAGTGATTGCAGACAGAATGTGGAAATAACACTCCCGCCACCACTTTCAGGGAGAACCCAAGTGTGGCTTTATTTATTTCTTCATTATCGGGTTATTTAGGGGTGCGGATATCTGCGTAGCTGGGCGGCTCGCCGAAACAGCCCTGATGTACTGCACATGGCTGGGGAAAGTGGGAAAGGCGAGAGGCCGTATGAACTCCGTGGGATCCGTTTGTTGTCAGTGCTTGGAATGCTGGAAAACGGAGGGGGGGGGTACATTTTCAGCCCCCGTTGTCCAGAGTGTTCCACTCCTTTTCACAATAGCACCGTCGTCGGGGTCTTTTTTCATCCGCTGCGGCGTTTGCAACGGTGTGGATCCGTTATCGTTGCGATACGGTTATGAGCAAATATGAATATAGGCTCGGCGGCCACTTTATTAGGAACACCTGCGCACCTGCTCGCGCAATTATCCGATCGGCCGATCGTGCGGCGGCAGCGAGGTGCGTGAAACGACGCCAACACGGGTCGTGAGCTTCAGAGAAGATGCACGTGAAACTTCAGAACGGGGGTAAATGTGATCTAAGTGACTTTGACTGTGACGTGGTTGTTGGTGCCAGATGGGGTGGATTGAGTGTTAGAAACTGCTGCTCAACCGTCTGCAGAGCCACGCAGAATGATGCGATGGACAAAGAACATCGGAAACGCCTTCTCGGTCAGAGGAGACCGGCCAGAGGGGTTCGAGCTGGCAGGAAGGCGACAGTAATTCAAATAACTGCTCTTTACAGCAGCGGTGGCTAGAAAAGCATCTCTGAACATGACACATTGAACCTTGAGTCAGACGGGCTACAACAGCAGGAGACCACATCAAGTTCTGCTCCTGTCAGCCAAGAAGATGCTACTGAGGCTACAGTGGACACTGGCTCACCGAAACTGGACAGCTGAAGATTGAAAAAACGTCACTTGGTCTGATGAATCTCGAGTTCTGCTGCAACACTCAGATCGTGGGTCCGAATTTAGTGTAAACAGCATGAGGCCACAGACCCAACGTGCTTTGTGTGAACAGTTGAGGCTGGTGGTGGTGGTGTGATGGTGGGGGGAATGTTTTCTTCACTATATTGGGCACTCTAGTACCAATCAAACATCAAGCATCAATAATCTGAGGATTTATGGCCATTTATGGATTTACCATCTTCTAAAGGCCACTTGCAGCATGGTAATCCACCATGTCACACAGCACCAGTCACCTCAACGTGGTTCCATGAACATGACAATGAGATCAGTGAACTTCGGTGGCCTTCTCTGTCACCAGGTCTGAATCCAGTAGAGCACCTTTGGGATGAGGTAGAACGGCAGATCGGCAGCATGAAGGTGCAGCTGACAAATGGGGAGAATCACGTGATGCAGTCATGTCAACATGGAGCAGAATCTCTAAGGAATCTTTCCAGCACCTTGTTGAATCCCTGTCACAAAGAATTCAGGCTCTTCTGAGAACAAAGGAGGTCCTACTAGGGCCTACAGCGGTGTTCCTAATAAAGTGGCCGGTGAGGTTAGATATCAGCTCTGAAGCTTTAGGGTCTAAAGAGCAGTTGAAGCCGAAATGTGCATTTACATTTATTTAGCCTTTGTTTGTTAGAGTAAACAGAAATGCATTTGACATTAGCTGAAAAGCAAACAAACCACGTTGTCAAAGATCGGTGTGTTTATATCTAAAGCCGCCATTTTGCCAGCACACGTCACCCAAGTAGCTGCCCGCCTGGATGTGAGGTTGACATAAGAGATGCGTAGATGATCACAGGAAAAGGTGGTGGCAAAAGTACGCAACTGTGAGGAGACCAGGAGAGAAATGCCCCCGAAAGGAGTGGTTTTGAGGCCCTTCTTGGATGCTGGGAGGGAGTGGAATACGTCCCTAACATGCGTTTGATGACAGAAACGACCTCAGTTCCTTACGCACGTTGTTTAAAGACACGAGTCTCCATGCCGCACCGCCCAGTGTGACCCGAGTGTCACTAGGGTTAAGTTTGAAGTGATGGTTAAAACCCGCACGTTTAATTGGTGTTTAAGACTCTGGGGTCACATATAAAGCAGGACTTCAGATAAAATCACGCAAGCCCCCCCCCCTGACGTCCACGCTGACCAAATATTAATTATGAAATTAATATTTTTCACGAAATTGCTCAGTAAACCTACAGATAGTGGAAATAACCTTCGCAGCCAGGTTGGTTGACCGCGAGGGCCTTTAAACGGCCAGATTTTATAAGCTATCCATTTGTCTGCGGACTGTTGGTTGTTCCGCACGTAAGAACTTGCCGCAGCTCAACACGCGCTTGAGGGACCTTTTGGAATTTTATATTTGTCGTCCATAAAACTGACTCGCGAGTTTATTCGCTATTAAGCCACGTGTTCTGTTCGGACTGCTGTGTTAATGGCCTCTTTCGGGGCCGCGTCACAAACACGTCCGGAGCCCAAAGCCAGCGAAGCTCCTTTCTCGCTTGGTCACAGCGGACGTTTGTGTCTAAACATTTGTCTCCTGCTTCTCCCTCCCTCCCTGTGTCTCTGTCCGGCCAGACGATTCGGTGTACGAGTCCCCGGAGCCGTTCCTGACGGACGACAGCACGGGCAGCTGCTGCGTGGCCACCCCGTGCCTCACCCTCATGCTGGCCATGCTGCTGATGCTGCTGGGGTCCTCATAGCAGCGCTGATGCCCCTCCCCACCCCCGCACCCCCCATCTGCCCCCTCACCCCTGGTCACTCCCACCCCCTGGCGACCATCTGGACAGCGAGAACCCTCAGCGATCGCAGCCGGCGGAGGCCCGCGCCGACACCGACGCCGCCCTCGGCCCTTGACCCGCGGGGCCCCGGGCCGGAGCCCCCTGCAAGCCGCGCCCGGCTTTCGCGCTCCCGTCTGTGTGATGGATAGCCGTGCGACTCAGCTAGAAATGTGATTCACCCCCCTCCCCCCCAGATCTAAAAGGAATCGACTCGTGACGCTGACGTGATTGTTGGTTCCATCTGGGCGCCGCTCACTTCGCTGAGGGCTCTTCAAACAAACCTCGACGTTTCCGTTTCTTCTGTGGTAACATTTTGATTAGCGTAGGCCTGCGTCCACCTATAGTTCCTGTTCCCGACCGAACGTGGGGTCGGCCGGTCGCCCAGCCCCCCCCCCATACCCTCGCTCAGATGTTCCCGTTAAATCCAGACGTTAGCCATCCAGAATAACAGAGGCATTTTTTTAAACAGAAATCTGCCAAAGACACCCAGTTAGTTTTACTTTTTTATTCGGGGTGGGGGGGGGGCGTTTTCACATCGGACCGTGGTCACGTTTAGCCGGAGAGCTCTGTGCGGACTTTCGGGATCGTGGCACAAGGGGCAGCAGGACAGGAGGGATGATGTTTTTTTGATAATCTTTTTTCATATAAGAACGAATGTTTAGTTAAAAAAAAAAAAAAAAACAGACAAATTGCCTTTTTCACTGGTGCTGAATCCGAAATCGACCTTTTTTGTCACGAGCTGCAGCGGTAGGTTGAAGGAGGACATCCTGTGGTGGTGAAGTGTGTTGTGGATTACAGGTCTTTGTTTGCCTTTTCTCTCTCTCTCTCTCTCTCTCTCGCTCGCTCGCTCGCTCGTGCCGAATGTGCAGTCGTGTCCTTCTCACCCCCGCGGCCGCTGCAGCCCCCCCCCCCCCCCATTTGGACTGAGGGACTCCCGCCGGAAACGCAAAGCGGACAAAAAGACGCTTGATGTTTTCGACTATCTGTAGCACTTCTGCTTAACAAAAGGACAGTCGTCCTGCGACCCGGTGAAACAAACCAAGGTGACGGGGATCGAGTCGTGACTCTTCTGCTGAATGTTGTCCTCCGGTACGGACACGAGAAGGAGGCGATTCCACCGAGAGCCAACATAGCTATTAAAAAAAAAACAAGATCAAGAAGACAAAATGTAACAAGTTACCTAAATACAATTTTTGTACTTTATTCTGTGTTATTTTTTACTTTTTACTTTTCAAAAAAAAAAAAAAGCAGGAGAAAATTCTTCATATGTGATATGAAAATATAATGTAGACCCTTGAATGACTAGATTGATGATGGTACCAGTTCTCTGAAGTCTAGACAAGTCAGCTGTTTCGCTGTTGTTGTTGTTGTTATCCTGCTTGTGTCACAATGCATTCTGGTACTTGTAGTCCTGTAATAATTCATTTTGCGTTTTTCATGTGGGCAAAATACTTGTTTTGATTTCCTATGAAATGTCCTTGTTTTGGCAAAGGAAAGCAACGGGAAACAAACGAAAACACATAAAATAAAGATTTTTGTCTATAGCAGCGAACGGTCTGTTCTGCGCCGTGTACCTAGGAGACGTGTACCTGGAAATGAGAATTATCGTTTTACCTCATTTCACCACGTTTATAAGTTCTGTGGCGGGCAGCCGGGGGGGTTTGCCTGCGCTCGTGTTTATGATCTACGGGCGAGATTTGTGTCGACTGTCCGCACGATCACGTCTTCGAGTTTCTTTTTAAAGAAAAATGTTGTGAGTATATATTTTTTTGTAGCAAAACAAAATGGTTAACACACAGCTGAACGACACCACCGGTGACTTTAGCTCTTTTTTTTCTTTTTTTTTTTTTAATCACTTCAACAACTTGGCCAAACCGCTCCAATCACGATTTGCGCTCTTACCGTCGGCCGGATTTCCCCGAAAGTGCGGAAAATTCCGGAAAAGCGCCGCCGGGCCCAGGCTCCTCAGAAGGCGTCCGTTTGATGAAGCAGCTCCCGGGTGTCGTATTCATGGCGAGTGCCGAACCACAAGAGTAACATCTGATTCGCTCCGTGTCGCTCCGTCATCGATCCGTGAGATCAGCTCATATACACATCAGGCTGTCGGCCGCGGACGGGGGGCCTGCAGACCCTCGCGGGGGAGATTTGACGCGATCGATAGCAGGCCAAGCTGGGAGATTGATGACAAAAAGGGAAAATGAATAAAAATATAGAAAATGATGGAGGGAAACTCCCCAGAAATACCACTCGATGGTGCGGCGTGTGTGTGTGTGTGTGTGGGGGGGGGTGCGTGAGAGGGGGACTTTTTGGGATTTGGGAGATGGGGGTTTGGCTGCTCTGACTGCTGTAGGTTCCCACACACAGGCAGCAGTGGGGGGGGGGTACGGTGGGAAACGTTTCCCCTTCTGCTCCTCGCCGGCCTGCCGGTGACTGGCAGCAGGCGGAAGCGCCGAACGCTCGTCCCCCACAGCGGCCGCGGGGACGTGTATTTATATACGTATAAGTCGTACACGAGACCCCCGAATGGGAATTCGTCTGAAATTGCCAGGACGTTCCGTCCGTCCGGCCGCATTTCTGCAGCGACGTATATCAGACGCGACGCCGCGTCGCGAAACGCTGCACGTACCGATTCACGTTCTTTTACCGGGATTCTTCTCTTTTTTTTGTTTTGTTTTGTTTGTTTGCTTTTCCCTTGCTGTTAAAATACTTTATTGCAATATATATGTTTTGTTGACAAGATTAGGGGGGAAATGAAATATATGCGCGTACCCAAAGCGTTACTTCCGAACGCTTGTAATGAACTGTAAGCGATGGACGCTCCCTTTATTTTTGCAAGTTAAAGCCGTTATTCCAGACGAAACGGAAAAATCAAAGCAGAGCCACGTTTGTCGGCCACTACGCATTTGGATGTGTACGTTTTAGAATAAAAAATTGCTTTTTCCACTTTCAGAATTTCATTGTTTGATATATGTAAAGTGACTGTAGTGCTTGGGAAATAAAATATACAAAAAACGTTCATCAGCTTAATGTGGCCCCAAGAGAATAAAATTGTTGAAAAGATGGAAATGGAAAAATATAGAAAAATATTACATTTGCCGAGTTCTACCCTCATTGCATCTTGGTTTCATCAACCACACCAGTGGGCCTTCATTCTATCGGGGTGTATATTGTTACAGATTAATCCGGTCAATATCGCTCACCAGCCCGACAACCTGAGAAGCAATTTCTTGACCTGCAGTTTTCCATTTTAAATAAATCTTTTGAGTGTAACAGAGAGGCTTGCTTTTAATTTCAGGCCGTCTGTCAGCGACTACTCAGCTGAACTTTTTTTTAAAAAAACAATAACTCAGTCTGTAGGCATCTTAAGCTATGAGGCTCATAAAAACCGGCAAAAGTTTCTAAAATTATACGTGAAGGACTTGGTAATGACTTCGTGAGGTAACGCTGTGATTCAGCCGGTTCCTGCAGGAGGGTGTTGTGCAAGCGGCCGAACACGAGCGGGAGCAGGAGCCTTTCCTCGGGGTCTTCTTGCCTCTTTTGAGTTGTCCGTCCCAAACGACACTGACCTCGAGGGACACAACGTAGACGACGACAGAAACTGTTAAACTTTAATAAACAGTAAAAATAATTTAAAAACTGTGAGACAAGGAGATTAAACTACTTTTGTCTAGCAGTGTACATGTGTTTTCTCACAAACGCGCTGGCAAACTATGTCCCACTAATGTGATCAGATTATAACGTTAACCCCCCGACCCCCCGGCTTCGCGCAGGCCTCGCGTTTACGGATCGTATTTTTTGGGAGAAAGTCATTTAATCGTGTTTATATGAGCCAAATCTTAAGGCACAACAATGAGGAAAAGTTACGCTGTGAAAACACAAGACGACAAAAAAATCGCAGCAGCCAAGTCCCGCGCGGTGGAACACGTTGAACGCCGAGTTTCGGCTTCGATCTCCAGCTGCTGCGATGTGTTTGCACTTTTTCTCCGTTTTCCCTACATGGAGCCAGCGGCGAAGAAACCAGCACCTGAGCACGTTTCAGCCCGGCCGGGGGAGCGAGTTGAGCTCAGGAAACTACGCCCTGTGAGCCCGAGCCAAAGAGGCACATTTTTTCTTCTGTGGGAGCTAATGGTTGGTCTGACGGGGGCCTCGGAACGTCCGCGTCCCTCTCTGCCACTTGAAAGGGTATCTTACTGTGTGAAACAAATTGGGCTTTTAAAATGGCGTCACGCTGACGGACCGACTTGCCGGTGACACGCAACTCTTCTTCTGCCAAGACTGAGTGACGGGGGTGAAGTAGCAACAAATCTGCCTTTTAATAATTCCATTAGAGAACATTAACTGTGGCTCTGGCGGGGCGGGATCTCGGCCGGCTCCGGTTACTCGCTTAATAGGCCGCTGTAGCCGTTTCCCCGAGTCCTTCATATGTTCCGAGCGCTAAGAGATAATAATTCACGAGTAGCCCCTGCAGAACTGGGTGACGGTGGCGGCGATGTGGTTTGATTCTGCAGTTATACATCTGACTCTAACCGCTTTGGAACGGTTCTGTCGGCTTTGACGCGAAAATACGTTTATACGGCCAAGCGCAGGAAAAGAGGGAAAAGGACTGAGTTTGTTGCACCCCCATTTGAGCTTTGCGCCGCGGTTAAAAGTCCCCCCGGTAAACTGGGGGGAGGGCTGGGTTCCGTTCCACTACGCACCGCAGCGGCTGCTTTTGGCGAAGAAGTCCAGAAGTTGTCTGTTCGCCCGCCCGCCCGCCCGCGCGCCCTTGCGCCGGAGCGTCTTCACCGGCTTCGCGTACGTTCGTACCTGCAGGTTTACGGTGGGAGGAGGGAACAGGGAGGAAGCAGAGCTGAAGAGGGGCAGGAACGTGAAAGGATCCCCTTAAGGTTTGTTTTCTGGCTTTTTTTTAATGAATCGACCACATTAGAGGGCAACCCGGTGGCTCGGCGAGGAATGATGTCACCACCGCCACACACACAGTCCAAAGACATGTGTTTCAGGTTAACTGTGGTCCGCTGTGTGTGGCCCTTCCAGGGCGCACTTTCGTCACTGAGCGGTTAAGGATAACGGACGGAGGGAGGCGTGTTGCAACTTCTGAAATTTCCTCTCTGACTTTCGGGTAAAACGATCGGATTCTAATATTTCCCGAAAACGCCCTCGGTCTGCAGGCCCCACTCCCCCCCAGGCCAGACTTTCGAGTGGATTTTGATTTGATTTGGACTTTTTCTTGTTTTCATAATCAACATCAACAGATTTCCCCTCTGGAAGAGAACATTAGTGGACTATTGGCTGCTTTCCTCCCATCCTCACCCCCCACGGCAGGTGACGCACGTGGCCACCCGAGCTTCTCTGAGCGCGGACGCCACCCAACCTGACCTGACCTTTCCGCAATCGAAAGCCGAACAGTTGGGGCTTACCGGGCCCCCGGTGCGAAGCGCCTCTCCTGCGGTGGTTTTCCGGGAGATTGTACCCCCAGCGCTGCTTAACAAGATAAAACAACCTGCTATCACAGCTCATCCCCGCGAATCATCGCTCACAATCTTCAGCCACCGACACTTAACGCCTAACTTGAGTGTGAGAAGACCTCCCTGATCCAGATGGTTCCCGTTTCCTGCCCGTCTGGCTTTTACAGGCTCGTGTAGATCTGCTCTGGGTTCGAAGACCGTTTATGTGGTTATGCAGAAAGTACGAGTGGCAAATTTTCCTCAGACGCACAAGGAAAGAAGATTGACGTCGGGAGGAGAAGCGTTGTAGCGTCTGCAGGTTTGGATTTCAGCGCACGTGATAAAATAAGACCCTCAAATATTCCCTAAATACGTGTGGAATGAACCATAACATCAACTAATTATTACTCATTCGCATTCGGAATCAGTTTTGTGCTACTGACGCCCGACTCTCCTCCCCTGATCCTCCTTCAGGAGATGTGGTGAGAGCTGCAAATGTGGGTTGGAAGCCGGACACACGAGCAGAAGGAGATATGGTCCTACTGGTGATGTAAGGTGACATGGACCAGCTGGTGACGTCAGGTTATGTGGTCCTACAGGTGACATAAAGGGATGTGGTCCTACTGGAAAAATGGACCTCCTGGCAATGTAAGTTGATGTGGTCCTACTGGAGATGTGGTTCTACTAGCGACGTGGACCTCCTGGCGTGCAAGGTCTTACTGGTGATGTAAGGTGATGTGGTCCTTTTGGAGATGTGGTCCTACTGGTGGCGTAAGGCGACATGGACCAGCTGGTAACATCAGGTTATGTGGTCCTACTGGTCATGTGGTTCTACTGGTGATGTAAAGTGATGTGATCGTACCGGAAAAATGGACCTCCTGGCGATGTAAGGTGACATGGACCAGCTAGTGACGTCAGGTGATGTGGTCCTACTGGTGACGTGGTCCTACTGGCAGCGCAAGGTTATGTGGTGACATAAAGGGATGTGGTCCTACTGGAGACATAAAGGGATGTGGTCCTACTGGAGACGTGGTCCTACTAGCGAGGTCGGCGCCGGAAGCCACGCGCTGCAGTTTGACGGAACCATTTCAAGACGTCGTTCATTTTGAATGTTTATATTAACATTGATGCCACTTTGCGGGTGGTAATTTATTCAGTTCCGGCGGCCCGTGCCACCGCCGCGGCGCTGTTTACTGCTTGTCGTGTCCCTGTGGCAAAGGCGACACAGGTGACACTTTCAGACGCCCTAAGACTCGCACGACTGAACATGAAAAGGGGCTTCAGGCCTCGTGCCGAAAACTCCCCGGAAGCAAAGCGTCTTAAAGGGCTGAATCACAATTTACACACCTTCAGATGTGCCGCAGTGGGGATTTAAACAAAAACACTTGCGCACTCGGAGAACTTTTCCCCGCGTGGGCTGAATGAGGAACCGGACTCCTTCTTCCTCCTTCATTTTATACGTCAAACTTAGAGGATCTCAAACCCAAAAGTCCCGATCCGCCTTGTTTATACGGGGACGTGAGGTTCGGATCAATTACGGTTCAGCTGATCACGATTTAACCTATTTTTACAGTTGCTTTTTCGTCCCAACAGCTGAGCAACTGGCGCGTGGTTCTGGCGTTTGATCGTATCCGTTACATGACGGCTTTTCACCACAAGTGTTAGAAAAGAAGTTCTTAATATTTTGATGTATTTAACAGTATGTTACACGGGGATAAAGATCAGTCTCTGCAGCTACTGGCAGTGTTGAAGTTCACACCTGAAACTCAAGTCGCCCCACGCAGGGCAGCAAACCACAAAAGCAGCAGAAAAACAGGCCACCGACCAGGTCGCTGTCAACTAGGCAACAGTTCGCACGTTTCCTCCTCTTCTTCGACGTGAAATATTTGGGATTTGGGGCAAACAAACCGTCGGAATATTTGATCCAGGTGAGGTTTAATGTTTGTCTCCTTGTTGTCGTCAACGTTTTATTAGCATCACATAATTTCTGTACTGGGAGAGACTGTAGCCAGAATACCTGAAACAATCAGAAATCCAGGTGACAGCAGATTCGGTGTCAGATGCTAAAAACGGACAAACACGTGGCCTAAGGGAGACACCTGCAGACACCTGGGGACAGCTAGAGACACCTGCAGACACATTGGAACACCTGGGGACACCTAGAGATACCTGCAGACACCTGGGGACACCTGGAGACACCTGGGAACACCTGGAGACACCTGCAGGCACCTAGGGACACCTAGAGATACCTGTAGGCACCTGCAGACACCTGGGGACACCTAGAGACACCTGCAGACACCTGGGGACACCTGGAGAGCTCAGGTTCGGGGTCCTCCGCTCTCGGCAGGTAGGTTAACGTAATGCCGGGTCTGTTATCCTCCAGCTTCCTCACCTGAACCAGCGCTTAATTAGTCTCAGGACGACTCGCACCTTTCTTTACCTTCAGGACACGTCCGCAGCGGTAAACAGTTACAATACATTCTGTTTGCAATGTTAATTTCCTTCGTTTAACACATATTTTAGCATAATTAACAGGAGCGACACAATGTGCCGCTAATTGATTCTGCGTTCGGCAGCTGATTCGCATTCAGCGGCGCTTTTCTGCCCTGCGCGCGGCGGCTCGCCTCTCTGCTGCCGCTCGAGAGGGTGAAGGGCCAGCTTGCTTTATTAATGAGGACCATCTGTGCCGAGGCTGAGCTGAGAGGCAGGGAGGCAGGGAGGCAGGGCGGGAGGGAACGACGGCTGAATGCGAGGACAAGGTTCAAAAAACAACAAAAAAAAAGGAGCGAGATCAAGACTCCGCCGCTGAAAGTGGCCTCGCCGTCCGGAACCGTCGGCGCGAGCGGCTCTGACGGCCCGTCCGGACCCGGGTCTCGGCGGCAGCTCTCCGGCTCCCTTCGCAAAGCCCTCGGCATTCATCTTCTCCACAAATTCCACCATTTATTCCTGCATCTTTTATGCGAACTCGAGAACTCGTCCATAAGTGCAAGCAGATGTCCCCCCCCCGCCGCCGCCCCGCACCCCCCGCTCTCTTCCATGAATGAGGGCGCTTCAGGCATCGAAACCCGATCCGCCGCTCGAACGTTAGCGGCGCAAAACAGGCCTTCGTTTTCCTAAAGATATAATCTAAACTATAGGCGTTCGGCCGAGCCGTGTCGTTCCAAAGTCGACCGCTGAGCAGCCGCCGCCATTTTGGACGCCGCCTCAGGTGACTCCTTCACACCCGCGACTGGCAATGTGTTGTCACTGTGGGAGGGAGCAGAGATTTGTCACGACTCGCATTGATCAACAAGTTCAAATGAAGGGGGGGGTTAATGTCATCAACAGACAAACAGGGGCCCCTTCGTAACCAACCGCTCTCTCTGTTACGGCCCGTGTGGCTCCGGCGTCCAGCCTCGAACCTGGTTCCTCGACAGCGTTTCGTTTCGACGATTGACCCGATGCTCTCGGCAAACAGGGACGGGAAACGACGCGAGTCGCGTGTCGGCGGCGTCTTTTAAAAAAAACGCCCCTCTTTGTGTCGCCTCGCGTCCCTCGACCCTCGCACCTGCTCCGTTAGGCCTCAAAATGTCTGTGTAACCTGTGCACCGAGTAGCCGGTAAACCGTAAAAAGCCCCTGTCTGCCCTATTACGCGAGGTCCGCGTGTCGGCACACGTGCTGCCGCCGGGAGGAAAAAAGGAGAGAGAGAAGAAAAGGGGTTCAAAGCCGGGACCTCGGATGTGTGTAAGCGAGTGGTTTTCGGAGAGATCGTAATACGTAACGTTTGGCTGTGAAGAGGCACGTGAGCGAGACGACAGGTCGACGGGCGGCAACAAAATTAACGTTTTCTTTAAACCGCAAAGTGAGAAATGAGGCCGGCCGGCTCATTTCCGCTAAAATAGACGCACGTGGCGGAAACGACAGGAACAGTGTTTGCGTCTGATTTAGCCGCTGAGAAGGTGGATCCACCTTTCGGAACTTCGAACCCCGAGTCGTTTCTTAACGTAAGAAAGAAGTCGGGAGCGTTTTCTGACCCCGCTCAGCCGCCTGTCCGCGGGGGGCCGTCGGCTCACGTCCTCCACCCCCGTTGTGTTTTCTAAGGATCTTTAAGGATGACCTTAACCCCCCCCACACACACACACACACACACACACACACACACACACCTTTTCCCTGCAACTTACTCCCAGCACCCGTCTCCTCTGTGGACCATAAGTGAGCAGCATCATCGTTGAGAGACCCCAACTCACAAAGGAGTCAAACCTGGCCGAGGTCATTCGGTGCACCCGGGGATCGGGGCTTCTCCCCCGCCCCCCCGGGCCAGTTCTTAAGTGCCAGAGAGGTTGCGAGGACTTTCTATCTGATTTTCCATCACATTTATTATTTAAGTTATTAAATTAAGTAACCGAGATGTCTGTGCAGACTGAGAAATGGAAACACTCTCCTCCGTCCTCCGCAGCGTCGGGGTGTCGGATCAGCGCCTGGCCGGAGCTGTTCGGCAACATCAGACATTTCTGAGCGGAAAAATCCGCTCGGCGACTCAAATATCACGTTGGGAAGCGCTTGAAAATCTCCCCGGTCGCCAACGGCAAATTGTTCCTGGTTCCTCTCGCTCTTCCGTCGGGTTTATTCGTCGAACGACTGCCGTTTAAGCGCAAGACGGCGCAGCTGCTGAAAAGGGACCGTCCGCAGACACGTTTTTCTCTCCTAAACCCAGTTAAGGTCACTCCGGCATTTTTGTAACTGCTCTGCCGCGTTTGGCGGGACTCGACGGGTCTCCGAGGCGGCCGAATAAGAAGCTGGAGCGGAAGTCCTTGCTTAAAGAGTCGCCCGGCCCCTCCCTCCGCCACCCCCCCTCGACAGTCGGAAACGAAACGAAAAATTCACGAGGGCCGCTGTTTTTGCGGGAACCGCCCCGCGACTCGGCGGAAAGAGCCGCGGAAAGTGACCCGGGGGCCACGGGCGGAAATCCACCCCGGCTCTCCGAAGGGGACGACTTTTACTTTGCGCCGCCGCAGTCAAGTGAATCTCTAATCACTTTTTCCGCGTCGACGACACGTCGCCGGGCTGATCGCTATTCCGATCGGCGCCGAGGGGCCGTTTTCCACAGTCCCGGCCGCGCATCTCTCGCTTACGTGTTCATACCACCGTAACTGAAATCCCAGCACCCTCCGCCGAGGGGGAAAAAAATCAGTTGGAGTCATTTTTGTCCATCATGTTCGCTAACTGATGAAAGCTCTTGAGATAAAACCCTCTCCTGCTTGGCAGCTCGGGGTGATAAAGAGAATTAACAGACTGTGAACAGACGTCGCTGTGGGCTGATCGCTAACCTTGGCGAAAGACAAACTCGCCGCTGCCGCCTAAATTGCGACAGGTGTCGGGGGGGGGGGTCCTGCCTCCGTTAAAGGATTAAAGCCGCAAATGCCGCACGCTAACAAACAAAATCTATTTTGCCTGCTCTCAAAGAGCATGTTAAAAAAACGTTTTGTTTTTGCGGTAAAGCTGTCAGGGACGTTTTATGTAATTAATGAATTTGTTTTATTTATTTGACGTATTATACGTATCCTAGTGTTAGTCGTCCGTCCTGAAGTAGCTGTTTCTCAGTTGCCTTCGCCGCTGTGATTTGTTCGCGCCTCTGATTTACGGCCGCCGGCGGATGAGGGACGTTCGGGGTGCGGCGGCGTTTTGGCCGTTTTATGCCAACCTTTCGCGGGCGCGGGGTTCGGAGCGAAGACGGGCGCGGGGTTTACTGCCAGGTGCGGCCTTGTTGAAAACGTGTCACCTGAAGTGGTGCTACATCGGGAAATGCTGACGTTTGTTTCTGACCTTTTTCCCGCGGCGCCGGCCCGATCGCAAACTCTGCCCCCCACGGAACAAGGACATCCTGCAAAAACTCTCCTGCCCGGAACTTGTAGCCACACTTTTCTAAAACTCTTCTCTTACAAGAAACAGGACAAATGTCCCAGACTTTAGACGGTATAATCGTTCTTAAAACTTGAAGAAGAGAAATGCTGGTCTGAAAGTGCCTGCCGAGCAGGTCGATTTCACCTTGGGCATCTACCTGGTCCTTACTGGTGTGAATTCTGCTTGTCAGGTCAGGACTCCCTGTTTGGAGAAGAAGTGATCTGGTTCTGGACAGGAGGGGAAAGAATAGAGGGTCACCTGTGAAGACAGGTGGGGTGGAAAGCGGGACATGAAATCGGGGGTCTAATGGGAGACATGAGGACAAAAGGGAATATGACTGTCAGGGTGAAGCTTCATGGACCCTGTGAGAAACTCTGAAGATGGACTCTGAGGAGAGAGACAGAATCGAGGAAGGATGGGGTAGATGGGTCTGAAAAAGGAGAAAAGAAGCTCCCATACAAGTTGAGAAACAGTTTTATTTGGAAAGTAGACTTGGTGGAAAGGATGGATGGAAAGGGAACAACAGAGCAGTATAAAGAGGCCACCAAAAAAGTGAGACTTCAGCTGCATCCTCTCTTAAGTACGACTGGGTGTTCCTTCTTCATATGGAACCCGATGGAGATGAGCACTGAGTCAGCCCTGTGGAGAGAGCGAAGGAGGTGGCGAGACCCACGTGGACGACAGGAGGAGATCATCCTTGAAGGCAGGAAAGACCAGAGGGAGGCTACCAAAGACTGGAAAGATTCAATAGGTTATGACAAAGGTGCTGTTTCCAACAGGTCCAACAAGAAGTAAGGCTAGAGAGCAAGGGCAAGAGGAGAACCTGAGAAATGTGCAGCAGAATCAGGACGGTCACCAGATCATGAGGACCTCTGCTGTAATGTCGTGTCAGATATTATCGGTCTCCTTCTCGGAGGGTTTTGGTTTATATAAATATGTTCTAATAGATGTTTTAGGAAAACGTGGATCGTGAACGTAATGCAGGCGTAGGTTTACACCCAACCCGGTCTGTGTGGGATTTGCAGCTCTCCCATGTCGATTTCCTGCCACGGTCCACATAGTTGTGTAAATCTGAATATATTTCAGGTGCTGAAGCGACTCGGCTTATGTGGCCACCCCGAGGTGGACTGATGCGCACCCAGACTAGGCCGGACTTGGTGAAGGGGGGTCGCAAATTTTCCGCAGTTCTGCAGGAAGCCCAGCTTTCTTGATGCTGCCCCCAAGGGCCTGACCCTGGGTCAAGTCTCGGTTCCGGAAGGTTCTGGAAGGACGGGTTTCCTCAGAACAGGGGTTAGATGGCTTCGGTGCAGGAGGTAAGATGAGCCGACGGTCGGCTGCAGGGCCGGGACTAAAACGTCCCCGGGGAGGGCCCTGGGGACAGTCACGTGGTTAGCCATACGGTTTTTAGCCATCATTCATGTTGTGCACTTAGTGACGCTACTTTCATAATAACCTAATGATGGCTTAATAACTTAATAATTTCCGAGCCTCGGTTGAAAAAGTGCTTAGCTACATAACCGTATCGGAACAAACCTAAGAATTACATTTGGGAACAGGGGTGCCTGATCATTGCTGTTGCGAACACACACAGAAACACCTTTGCAGACGGGCAGGGAGAAGTTTACCCGCGGGGTTCTGGTCAGTGGGGCTGGACGCCGGAGATGAATAAACTCTTATTTGACGTGCGAGCGAAAGACTGGCTGTTCGGCGGCGGACAGTGTCCGAAGGAACTGTGGGGGACGAATAGTGGAAGAATGAGATACTTTCTAAGACCAGTTAGTTCTGTTCACACGGCGCCTTCTAAAATACCCAGCCGGTCCCACGCGGGGCCTCAGAGAGCCGCCTCGGCACGGGTGGGCCGCCATTTAGCGGCACCTTGATTTATAACGAATCGAACCCTCCGTCGTCTCCGCGCCGGAGCCTCTGAACGTAAGGAGTTGCTGTAATTCTGCATCGTTCCTCCTGTATGGAGGGTCACGACCCGCACAGGCGGCTCGAACGGGGGCGAAGCGCATCGTTTTAGCGCACAGGTGACCGGGGGTGGTCATGTGGCCTCATCCTGGCGTTTCCAGGCCACCGTGAGAACGTGGCCGGGCCGGCGGCATCGCTGGCACGGGGGGGCACGGGGGGGCGGTGGGCGTGCTCGCGTGCCCCCGGAGTCAGGTCGAGCGCCGAGCGCCGTAATGGCTCACAGATGCGAAGGCGATCGCCGACCAAGGACAAGCCAGGACTTTAAAGGGAACCCAATTAATCTTAAGACCTGTCTTAGCTCATTACTGTTATGTTTCTACAGGATGGATGAAAACGACAAATTACTCTTTGAAGTTTTGATTAAACACTGACTGGGGAGTTTGGGGATGCATTTTTTTGTTCCGTCATTTAGATTTTTTTTTCTTTAAACGAAAAGCACGTCGTCGTTTTTCTCACTCGTGACAGTTTGTGCGCATTCGTAACGCAGGCCCGCCCCCGCGCCCCTGCCTCCAAAAACGCAGCGCCGTTTTATTTATATTTACCTAAACATCCCGTCAAAGTACGTTTCCCCTCCGTTTAAACGTTTGACATTCAAAAGAAACCGGACACGTGGGACCACCTTGGCTCGGGAGTCACCAAGCGTTCTGCAACATAGAAATTGGATGAGACGCCCTTCGGGCTGCTGAGGAGGAACTTTCTGGAACAACAAGTCGCCGGCGTTACAGCCGGGCTTCGGTTCATCCAGGGAGAATAATGGCGAAGGACGGAACGAGCGGCCGCAGCAGGCTACACGTGGGGGTCGGGGCCTGTTTTTGCCGCGTGTACGGGAGGTCCGCTCGGCACGTGTGAGATTCTTGCCGGCTTTCCCACCACGTCCAGCAATGTGGTTCTTCTCTCGTTTTTTCCTGTCCTGCAATTTAAGTTCGCCACAGCGTTCACATCGAATGCTTGTGTGACAACATTGCTGTGTATCGACACATTGATCTGTTTATTCTCTGCTTCTTAGCCGAGCTGGAGAGATCAGGTGTCCGAGGGGGACTCTGATATCCTTTGCTGGTCTATTGATCCTGCCGAAGTCTGGGGCTAAACAAAGTTCAAACCCCAAGGACTCGGCACCCGTCGATAATGGTGATTATTGGCAGGCCAGGGCCGCTGCCTACAGATGAGCTGCAGTTCGAAGACTCCATCCGGATGAGACGAGTTGGGAGACAGGTGCAAATGAGGCGACCGAGAGGAGAAGATATGAGGAGCATAGAAAGGTTGAGAACGAAGGCCACGGGCCGGTAGAACATGGGGCAGAACGGGGAGGGAGGAGAGAAGCAAGCGGAACGAGAAGGACGGAGCAGTCGGAGCGTAGAGGTGCCGAGATGAAGGGGAGGTGAGCAAAGACAGAAGCGCAGGAAAGTGGATGGGGAGAGAAGGAAGGAAACCGGATCCGCGGAACCACCAGGGAGGAGAAGTGGAGGGGCAATTGAAATATGGAGAAGGGCGGGAGGAGGAAAGGAAAGGAACGGCGCTTTCTTCTGCCGCAACTCAGCTGCCCGTGTTGGAAATCCGTTGTTTTCGTCTCCGTGCGTCCGGTGGTGTCGGTCATGGCCGCAGTTCCCCCGATTTTTTCCGACGTCCGAGATCCGTCGCCGAACCTACTCGGCGCAGAGATGCGGATGAAAACAGGCGAAAATCTCCACAATCGATAGACAGATAGATCACAAACTTGGCTTGACTTGTTCGGAACCGCCTTCTGGGATGGCAGGCCTCGGAAGACAAAGACGTTTAACCTTGACGTTTAACATTACCTATCCGATTTGTGTTACCTGTGGGGGAGCATCGGTAGGCTGTCATAATCCCATCCAGCTGCAGGATAAATGGGATCCTGGGGTGTGGGTTTAGAGGGGGTTAAGGGATGGAGGGAAGAAAATGTAAATTCCTTTTTTCTTCTACACATAGCTCATCCTTTCATGGAGTCCTGACATGACTGAAGTCACCACGATGAGGAAAAAGACAGCAGGTGTCAATCACCTGCCTAATTGCATCCGTTGTGAGGGAGGTTTGACAAAGCGGACAGGATGGCTGTTTATTCGGTGTGACAGGGCCCAAGAGAGGCCTTACTGCGAAACACAAGGGGCAGGCGGGGGCGGGGGCGGGGGGAAAGGGGGGGTGGCTCTGCCAGAGACCGAGCGGCGCACGCCAGCCCCCCGCGACGCTCGAGCTCGCCGCCCATGTCCGCGTGCTCTCAGCCCGTCGCCGGGGCATCCCAGAGATCAGAGACCTCAAGGCGCTGTCACCTGCAGACAGCCTGCGCTGAAAAGACCCCCCACGTCCCGCCCGGCGTTTGCCCTGCGTTTCCCTCCATTTTCTTTTGTTTTCCCTTTGCCTCTATTCAGTCCTTCCGTTCCCCATCTGCGCTAACGTATACATTCCGCACCCCCTTCCCCGCTGCCGTTCGGTGCAATCCGCTGACGGAATCCCCCCCGCCCGCGGTTAAAGGATGGTTAAACACCGCCGTCGGCGTCAGAAAGTCCACGTCGGCCTGTTATTAAAATTATTTCATTTGAATTTTGTCGTGATTCCAGCAGTCGGGGATCGAGAGAAGGATGTCTGGTCGAAAACAGTTCGTACCGCTGCACTTTCCGACGGTCTCTGAAGGTGAATCTGCATCATTACGCTGTTAATGGCCGCCTGCCCCTCGCTGCTGCTTTTACCTGCATTGTTCCCCGTTCTGAGCGGCCGCTTGGGAAGGACACAATGCGGAAATAAATCGAAACCGAATGCATCTTTGTACTGCACAATCGCTGCTTGAAATCCTATAGCTGTTAACATTATGAGAACGTCAGAATGGATCACAAACTGCGGACGCTGGGGGTCTGTCTCCAGTCTATAAAATTATTTTTTATTAACGGTGCAAATCAAAATAGATTATAGTCTCTCATATACAGCCAGCGCTGGTTTGGTTTGTGCCCGAAACGGTCCTGCGTTTCATCCCTGTTGGCAAAGCAGAGGCCCTTCAAAAACCGCATCTTCTCACTTGCCATCCCAGGTCTGAGATGGTAAATGCTTTCATGTGCAGTAAACCGGTGTAGATCACGGGAAGACGAGGGTCAAGAGGGCCACGATTCTCGTTTTTTTTTTTTTTTTGCACGGTGAGTCTGTTTTACGCTGAACTTTATACGTGGTTAACAGGGCATTTCTCACAAACCTACAAAGCTGCTTCCAGTAAGTCCGGCACGTGTGAAGTACTAGACTTAAAACGTCAATAACTACCGAATTATTACAAACCTGCCGGTTCGTTTTTTCGGACATTTGTCCACGAGTTGCTTCAAAAACCTTCAAGAAATCAGGCGAGCATTGAAGAAGCTGTCCTGTTTCCCGAAGGCGGGCGCGCTGAAGAGCCGGGCGAAGTCTGATACGACGTTGTGAAAATAAGAAAGCGTCTTAAATTGCCCGTGGTTCATTATGGGCCATTATTTCCATTTCCGTTACAGCCGAGGATCTGTTGGATTGCGCTCCAGCTACACGGTTTGCACTGGCTGCATCACAGGGGGTTAAGATGCTTCCAAAGTGCCCGCGCAGCAGCAGGTTTGTGGACGGAAGGATGTCGCAGCGCCGGGTTTTGACCCCTCGCAAGCGTGCGAGACGGGGAGGAAGGAAGAGGTGTGGCTTCAAACGGGAGAAGCGAAGGCCTTGGCTGGAATGAGCTGGAAGGAATTGGAGCAGCAGGAGAAACAAGCAGCGAGACGAAGTTTGTCCGCAACCTTCGATACCAGACTGTGCGGAAAGAGGAGACGTGGGTCTGAAGGGATTGGGCCACACGCGGGCAGAGGTTCGCACGCTTGCTCACAGCGGTGCACGTGAGGAGCTGCTCGGCGGAGCACCAGGGCGGCGTGGTAATCGAGGTAAGACGCCGTAAGCCCACTGGCGGACCTGGCCCCGCCCGAAAGGTGTCGGTACGCGCCAGAGCTGCCGCTGTGGGCGTGTAGCCCCCCCACGTCAAGCAAGGGGTCTGGGCCCGGGCGTGCTTGCTGGGGGGCGAGCGTTGCTGGTGCTCCGCGGAGACCCGCCATAAATCTTTCATTGGCTTTAGTGACACAAGGCGAGAGGCTTAGGAACAAAAAAGGAGTGTCAAACAAATATGATCAAAGAAGGATGCAAATGTCACTGTGAAATTAATATTTAAGAAGGGATTAATATTTATACCAGCACGTTTGTTGTTGGGTTTTTTTTGGTTGGTTGGTGGCATTGCGATGGGCTGCTTGACAGACGAACGGCAGGATTTTCAGGCCGTGGGTCTGCGGCACCCGGCTTCTGTTCTTACACACAGCGACTCAGAGCTGAACAGTCGATCGGGACAAACAAAGAAAAAAGAAAACAAGTACACAGTGAAGCTGTAGGCAGAGGTTAAATGTCAATGAGAGCAGCTATACAGGGTATAAGTTCAAAATAGTAAACCTGGCAGCAACTGAGGAGAAGAAAAACAAAAAAATTCCCAACCAAGAGGCGTGAGAGAAAAACAAACCTCTGGGGGTCCGAGTGCCGGCAGACGCCCCCCTCCTGGGATTCTACACATGGAAAATAGTGTCGGCAGTAACAGCTAACAAAGGTTATGCTGCTGAGGACAACACTGTGAAGGACGGTGAAGCTGAAGGAAAGCGATGTCGAGGTGCGGGTGAGCTGGTCACATCATCGCGGCAGGGGGTCCTCAGCTCCCGGCAAAGCGAACCGTTGGTCTCGTCTGGCCACGTTGAGGTGGGGGTCGATGATCTGCGCTAGTGGCTCAGAGAAGCTCAAACAGAAAGTGGGGGTTCAGAAGTAAAGAAAACACAGCGGAACAGTGAAGGCGAGACGCAGAAGTGAAGCAGCAGGAGTCAACAGGACTTATACCAGAAATGCCAAGGAAAGGAGATGAATTTTAAGCAGCGATTTAAATGCCGACACAGAAGGGGCGTTTCTGACATCGCCAGGCAGATTATTCCAGAGCTTAGGTGCTCTATAGCTAAAGGCACGTCCTCCTGCTGTAACCTTATTGATCACAGGAACTTTAACCAGTATTTAATGATCATAGGCAACGCTGTGGAACATAAAAGTCAATGATCTCACTAAGGTTCACAGGACCAATGCCACGTACGGCCTTGTAAGTGAGGGGTAAGAGTTTATAATCTACTCTAAGCTTAAAAGAAAACCAAGGACCTAAGAACCGGAGCTTTGTGGTCGTACGTCCTGGTTTGAGTGACAGTTGTAGTGGCAGCGTCTTTCTGTTTTAGCTGCAGTCTGGATACGGTCTGGTCCGGACACCCCGATCGCAGAGCGGTACAGTAATCGATCCTGCTGGAGACAGAGCCACGAACCAGCTTCTCAACCTCCTGCCTGCTTAGGAATCGCTGTAGTTTAGCTGGATTTCTCAGCTGAAGGAAGCAGGATCGAGTCAGAACAGTAATATGGGAGTTAAAGAACATGTCAGCGTCTAATAGAACACCCACATTTTTACACATTCAGTACACTAGTCCGAGTCTGCAGCACCACCACCCACCTCGAGCAGTTTGCTAAGGATGCGATGGGCACCGGATCATTGGGCTTCAGAGGAACGTGGAACTGAGTATCGTCGGCGTGTGAATGAAGGCTCACGTTGTGTGCACGGTTGATGTCACCCAGCGGCAGCATATAAAGGGAAAACGGCAACGGACCCAGAACAGAACCCTGAGGGACACCCGGATGGGCCGTAGGCATAAATGAAGGGAGGCAGCCGTCACATTTCTGCGCAAACTTCACAGTTAGGGGATGGAACCGCTCAAGAACAGTGTCTTTTAGACCAGCTAGAGATTCGGGTCTACTGAGCGAGACGTTGTGGTCGAGTATCAAACAGCGCTCAAGTCCAGCAACACGACGACCGCGGTACAACCAGCATCCGACGGTATGAGGATACCGTGAACGACGCGGAACGGAAATTTTTCAGATACGTTATGAGGAAACTCTGAAGCTGAGGAGCAACAGCAGTTTCTGGGATCCTCGATAAAAATGGCCGATTAAAGACACCGCAGGTCGACGATTTACTGCTTATTACAGACGTGGTCAGACGTTTCTAACACCGGCGACTTGAAGAGCGTTCGGGACACGGCTGTTAACTAAAGCGGTATTTATAATATTAGCAGTCGGTTGGGCGAGAACGGAAATTGCGGCTTTTAGTAGCTTAGACTGGATCTAAAGGACAGGTTGTAGATTTCACAGAATGAACTGATCTCATCATTTGTAATTTATCAAAAAACTACTTGGACGGTGTTGACAATATGCAGTATTATTATTATTATTATTATTATTATTAGCAGAAGAAGCAGTGTTAGAGCCGCACACACCTACACTGCTAAGACCTGGCTAGACTGTATAACAGACATCCCAATATTCTCTATTTTTTTCATAAAACGTGACATAAATTCATTATTAGTAATAGAATATGGGTCACGTTGCTTATTTAGATTCCTGCCTGTAAAATTAGCGATAATATAAAGCGGGAAATGAGGATTATTCTTGTTATCATCTGTTTAGAATAATATTCGGACCCGGCTTACAAAACGCCTTCCCATAATCCCCCAGACAGTCGGACCCGGCTGTATAATAAATGCGCGGTTTAGCTGAGCGTCACTTACACTCCGGTTTACCGCGTTCCAGCAGCGAAGGACGAGTGGACGAATTTCACCGGGGAATTTTTCACAGACCCCATCTCACAATTAAGTCGAATAATAGGACAAAATGGCCGAAAGGTCGTGTGACCCCCGAAAGTCGAGGTACTCAAGACTTTGCTCCTTCTGCGTTTCCCTCGTCTTGTGCTTGTTGTGCTTCAGCCTTGAACTTCGATGTGCCGCTCTGAGCACCATAACCCCCCCCCTCAGGGTCACACTTTACTTTTTCCACGTACCTTCTTCCCAGACCTCAAGGCCAAGCTGCATTCTTCCAGGTCCCCTGTGCATGAGCCGCAAGTCAACACCTCTGGCCCCAGAGGAGGTGCGGTCCTCCTCTCCCCGGAGCAGAGCCCTGCCAGCCTCCCCACCTCTCGACAGCCTCCTCACCAGATGGGCTTTGTTTGAGGTGGAACTTATTTATTTTTATTAGTTCCCGGGCTCCGACTCGTCCTTTGATCGCCCCGCACGCCGTAAAGGGCTCCTGCAGCACTCGGGTGGTGAGTGAAGCCATTTCCTCGGAGCTCCACAGTTGGCCCACACAGCCGCCTTTGTTGGCGCTGGACACGGGGCTGCCTCCGCGCAGCGTTGGACCTGGGGTTTGAAAGACCACTTGAAGGAAATTGCGCAGACGCCGGGACCCATTAAAGCGACTTCCACAACACGAGCTGACAGTGGCTCGAGCCTTGAGCTGGAGCCATACGTCAGTGGCTTACGGTTAACAGCCTTCACGCCAAGCGGTGGGCTTCAGATGCGCTTACGCTGGTGCAATTTTCTGTTCATGCAAGACAGCTGTAAAACTGAGGAGATGAGGATCTCGCGAATATAAACTGTATTACACACACGTGTGGAGTTTGACCTGCTAAGAACCGTCATAAGTCATTCGCCGGCTCGACGTGGGTGAACCCGGGTGTCTGTCTCGGGGTTTTTGAGTTCACGCCTTTATCTGGATGTAGACTGAGAGGTTATAATAAACACTGGCACGTTTCACGTCGCCTTGCGCGTTTGGGCAGTTAGAGTGCACGCACACACACACACACACACACACACACACACACACTGTGGAATGGCTCCCTTCACTGTTGCTGGTGATTTTTGCTCCCAGGTGGACGGAAAGCATCTCTGAAGATCCAGATCTGAGGTCCTTCCATTCTAACCCGATCTGCGTGTCTAAGTAGAAGCCAGCGGACGGGGAACCTCGCGGTGCAATCCTCGCTTTATTCAGACCAACTGTACAAACATCCAGCGCCGCGTCCTGCACGGGAATTAATTCGTGCTCCTTAAAGAGGAGCTGGGAGAACAGCGCCGGTAGGAAGCTATAATTCCGTCGGACGTGTCCCGTGCAATAACCTCAAAGCACGTGTGTGATTCAGAAACGAACCCTGCTCTTTTGTGTACCTCTGGGGGTCTGTTTTGCTCTAAATTAGGGAGCGCTGCGCCCCGTGTGAAAACGAATACGCGGGAGGGAGTGTAATATATACGCCGGGTCGAGACCACCGCGCCGGACCCTGCCAGCCTGCAAAGCCCATTATGAGGGCAGGGGCTGGAAGGAGAACGAGGCTCCTCTGTTTTTACTGCAGTTCTGACCGCAGGGGTGCTCACTGTACACGTCTAGCTGCCCTCCATTCTCCTTGGCTTCAGTTACAGGACCCCCCACCCCCCACCCCCATCTTTCTCGGATAGGTTCTCTATGGATGTTTTTTTTTTCCCCTTTAAATCCTGAGCTCATTTTTTTTTTTCCAGCTGCAAATGTGTTTATATTACAGCATATGGAGACCTTTCCCGTGGGTGTTGTAATAACACTGCATTACAAAGGAACGAGAGGGGATTTTATTGCCAGGGAGAGAGAAAAGGACAAGAAAAAACATGAAGGAAAAGCTATGTCAGGAAGTGCAGCAAGAAAGGTGTTAAGCTCTCCTCCAGGCGGAGTTAATATCGAAGATCCATTCGGTTCTCGGCCTTTTATGAACCCGCTCCCCGCGCTGATTATTTTTTCGCCGTAATAAAAAACGTGAAAAACCAGGAACGATGCTCAGGTCGCTCCTTGCGCGGCGTCAGCCGGCGGGAGAACGCAGGGATGGCACGTCCTCACCCTGCAACTGACTAATGCCTTCAGACGGAAAAAGTTCTGCGCGTCAAATGAAACACGGATCAGAGTTTTTCTGTCCGATAGGCCCGTAATGACAAGGTGGGTGATGCTATAATATGCAAAGCGCTGATGGTTATCGACCTCCTTCGTCAACAAAAAAACCATCAGCGATATTTTGATTTTATTTATTCATCTTTTTTTTTTAAAACCGGGCCCCATTATGCCGGACACGCATTCAAAGTTGCGGACGCTGCCTGCAGCCACACGACGGGGGGCCCGGGACGCGAGGTGACAAGCAGCCTCGGCGCGGGAAAACAAACTCCGGGACACTTGGAGACGCAGCGAAGAGCCTCTAAGATTTCCCGCAAGCGGCCCAGCGCAGCGTATCTAGCAACACGTGCGGGGCGTTAACCCCGAATGATGCGCAAGCGGCGCGCCGACGTGACGCAAATCCGTCAAACGGCTCGATAGCAGCTCCTCGGTCCCTAAATAAATAAATAAAAGCGCATCCGAGCACACTGTCACCGTCACGGCGCAAAGACATCACCGGGGGTGTAATGCTGTAGATCTGTGTTATTTTAATATAAACATTCAAATGTCTCACCCCATAGGGAGACCCCCACCCCGCAAAAATGTAAATGTCTGTCTCGCGGATATTTACATAGATATTGGAAATAATAAAAATGATAAACTGTAACAGATGAAATTTTAAATAAAGTGCAGAAAAAATATAATAAAGTTCCCAGGATGTGGCCTATCCCCTGTACTTATGGACGCGTCGGTTCCTGTCCAGAATAAATCAGCCTCTGTGTGAGATGCCGTGTTCGCATTTGAAACACTGTTCTCGGGGGAGAAGATGCCGGTATTTAAAAAGCAGATTTTCCTTGATGTTTTCATTCGGCGGGAAGCCGCCGTTTGTCAGGTCGGGCGGCGGCGGCGGAGGAGTGCGCCAGCTGAGCTGGAATAGGGCGTCTCGCGCCGGTGAGAAAGCGTCCGTCCCTATCAGGCTCCCCGAACCGCTGCGGGATGAGCGACCGGTCAGGCGGACGCAGGGCCCCGCGGGGCAGGAGGACGTGGCTCGGGTCTAAAAGCTGCGGGCGCGTTCGTGTCTGTTCACTCCCGTAAAAACGTGTGGGGAAAAGCGTGCAAAATCACAGGCCGAACGATCACCGCTTTACCGCGACACTAATTCTACAGCGCGTCTCGGTTTATACGCAGCCATTTTGACCGTCGACGGGTATTTTCTTAGCTCTCGACAACCATCTCGGACGAAGATCAGACACGGGTCTCGCCGACCGCGTGTGAACAAATGTCCGAAATGATATCCCGTCACCGGGCGTACAGGCGAGCGGGCAGCGGAAACGGGCCGTACGGCGACGCGTGTTGCTTGAGCGCGGTGCGGCGCTCCGGGGCGTTGGGTAATGCAATCTGGGCTCCGATAAAGCAGACAGAAAGGCAGAAGTGTTGTGATAAGGTATTTAGTAGGCGATTCACAGTGGGATGGTGGAGCTCAAATTGCCGTGGCGTGCCAGCGAGCGACTTGAAAGCCGCCGGCTCTTTGTACGCGCCGGGTGCTTTATTAGCATGCCGGCAGAGAGGGCCCCTTCGCACCCGAAATCTCCATTTTGCCCTGCGTGGATCTGAAAAAGCGCCGGACTCCAGCTGGTTCACTGTAACTAGCAATTGTAAACGGTCGCTCGGTGGATGCTGTGATTCTGGAGAAATCCTCGCACGCTGGGCGCCGCTCGATTTTTTTTTTTTCCTGCCGCTGTCTGAGCTCCGGGGCTCGGCGCCGGGCGCCCGGTAAACCGCGAGCGAAGGCCGCGGGCTTCTCTAAGGTCCAGGGTTGATCGCGCTCCGCTGCTAGGAGGGACAACGGCGAGTTTATTAAGACTTGCCGCCGTGGCGACAGTCAACTAACAGCGACGTCCGCGGCACGCTAAGGGCTCCGTCCTGATGGCGGGGTCTCCGCAGCGCCAAATCTGTCCCTGGGCGCCCATCGATCCCGGCGAGAGGAGCCAGCCAGCTGTGTCCTTATCGGAACGCGTCGCATCTCTTCCCCCTTTTCATGTCTCACGCCTGGTGAGCATTCAATCGGCTATCTTTTCTGCTGCATTACCCTCTCAGAAGGCGAAGCGGGGCGGCTGGGGAGGGGGGCTCATCTGCCTCGTCGTAGGGCCTCTCCCCCCGGTAACCCCAGGCCGCCGCATTACACCCCACAAGTCCTCCGAGGAGAGCGGCCAGCTGGGCAGGGTCGTCGTACGATAAACATCTCACCGGTCGGGGCATCACGTCGCCCGCTGTTCGCTTCCCTCGACGCTGCAGAGAAAACGTGCTGGAATTCGTTTTCCTTAAACCCTTTTCTCCTCACCACAAAACCATGAGTCATCTCTTCCATCAGGGCTTTGCTTTTTTTTTATTATTATTATTATTATTTCTTTTCCTCACCGTTGTGTGCTTAAAAAAATGCAAAACAGATTCGGTACAGTGAATACAGTGGAGTCAGAGCCTATTTCCATATTCAGTAACCCGCATTATCATTCATTTATTCACTTATTTATTTAGCGCGTACCTCCATTCAAAGCAACACATGCAGAGCTTTGAGGTCTCGAAATTACTTCTGTGGTTCCTTCAAGAACCTCGAGGAGGCCCGCGACGTTTGTCCTAAGCATTTTGTCGAGGATGTTCAATTTTAAGAAAGATCCTGATAGAAGCTGCAGTCCTCAGTCGTGGTAAAACTCCGTCAACGGGGCTGTGAAGTAAAAAAAAGGCCTTAAAGAAAGGGAAACGCCGCGGCCGCCCAGCTGCGCCGCTACCGGCGGCACGAAGCCGAACAAGTCGCAAACTGGCCGCAGACAAGCAAAACCTGCGTGGGGAAAAGGGTCCGGGTGCGACAAGGTGGAGCCAATAATCCACCGGTGCACCGCAATCTTTAGTAAACCATGAACCTTGTCAGAAAAGTGCCTCCGGCGCCGTGTTTTTGAAGAGCAACTACACAGAAGCCCAGGTGTCACCTGCCATGCCGTTCGGCACGGCGCGATTACAAGGGAGTGGCCCTAATGATGCGTTTGACCCCCCGGAGCCTTTCTTCCCTGTTAACCTGTCAATTAAAGTTTACCTGCGAGGCGGGTTCCGCTGCCTGGACGCCGTCTGCGGTGGCCGTGCTCCCCTCCTCTCCGAGCCCTGCCCTCCCCGGCTGGCAGCCCTGTAACAAGCCCTGACACGCAGCGGGGTCCTCAGGAGAGGGCCGGGGGGCGAAGAGAACAGCGCTGCCTGGCCGCACTCATTAATAAGCAGGCCTCATCCCCGCGCCGCCGCGCAAACAATACACCGCTAATCCTCCTAGCGCGGCCCGGTGCAGGTGTCACAGCGCTATGGCTCCGCGGTTAACGCTTGTCAAAAGCCCACCCCCGACCGCAGTGCCCTCTCCACCCCTGAACTTAATTGGCCGGTCGGGCGCGAACGCGACCCCCGCTCGTGTAAATGCCCGCGACAGGTGGGCCCCCCCCCCCCCCACGCGTGCTTGCCGGCCGGTGAAACACGACGCATCCAGCAGACCCCGAACAAACCACACTCGTTGTTCGGTTCGGCACCGCTCGGAACCGTAATTCTCCACCGCGACGTTCGGCCGTGTTTATTTCTGCCTGCGAGCGGCTCGACGAGAAAACAACCTACCGTACGCCTACGGTGTAATAGACCCTAAAGGTCCCTGTCCTCCCTTGCCCTGCCCCACCCCCACGTCCCCCATCAGCTCACAGTTCAGGACAAACAAAGCAAAAAAAACAAACAAACACGGGAGATCCTCTCTCGTCGGGCCCGAAAGGTGCGACAGAGACTGTGCCCTGGATGTTCAGTCAGCTAAGGGAACAGGGGCTGGAGCAAATCTGGATGTACTGTCTGAATTATTGATGCAATGTAGACTATGCATAATGCAAAATACATGGAGTGGGGAGGCCTGGGGCGATGCTCCTCCGCAGCGGCCATCTCTGCAGGATCCTCGCGGTGGGCTTGCACAGGGGACCGCCGTACACCTCCTCCTTCAACTGTGCGCGACTCCTCTACGTTTCCTGCAAAACATTTGCCGCGACCACACCAGAGTGTCGATGCGTTTCCGGAAAGTTCACCGTCTAATTTATCTTAGAAAAAAAGGTCCCGAGGCCAGCGTGTTGCAGAGGCTGAGCCTTGTTTTCTACCATGACCCCTAAAAAAAAAAAAAAAATCAATAATTTTTTTTAACTTTCTAGTCACATCATAAAGAAGGAAGCACCATTCTGGATACCCGGTTCAGGGCTAAATTTATCAAAAAATGGGTTTTTCCAGCTCCACTTGGTTGTTAGAACAGAATTGTCTGGAACAATTTCCAGCGACAGGTGTCCTTAAAAACAATGCAATTGTTCTTCCATCAAACGCTTTGCAGGTATTCGTCCCCAAACTACCCGCAGCGCCGGACGGACGGCTCCGCTTTCGACCTCTCGTTGACCTCCCCTTTCGACGAATGCAAACTGACAAGTCTGTCTTGCCGCCACAGACCCCCCCACCCCCACCTCCACCCCGGGGGAAACTGTTCCTGCCACTGAAATGGCAAGTAGGTCTGGAGCTCCAAGATGCTTAAACAGTATCTGCACCGTCTTCTTTGTCTGAACGTTTTTTGTCGTTTTTTCACATTTTAAAGCCCTTTCTCTCTCTGGAAATATACACTGACACGGTTCCCTTTTCACACGTGGGTTTAAAACCCTTTAACCCACGGGGGTCTTCACGGGACCCACGAACGGTACAGTGCAACCATAAAGTTGTGCCGGAGCTGCAATTCGGCACTTTTGCTCCAAGTGCCCGGAAAACGAAACGCCATTATTAGTGTGAAGAGGCGAGATGAAAAACCGGACCAGACACGTTAAAATAACGTCCGTAAGCGTTTTGGAGACGTTTACAGGCCGCCGACACCGGAATCGCCGGGGTCTGGCGAGGGTCCTCCCGCGGAAAACAAATGGGCAAAATTAGCAAAGGCCCACGATCGAATGAGACCGACTTCCTGACCGCGCTCTTTGGTCTCTCGACGAGGTCTTTGAGAGCGAGGGGAAAGTATTGTACATCATTCATAAGAAGTCCCCCCACAGAGACCCTCTTACTCTTTGTTACTTTTTAGTCCCTCCCCTCAAACCCAAAAGCCAGGAAGGGTGGGGGTGGGGGGGGGTAGCTAGTCCTTCTACCCAGGGAGGGAGGTTTTGGGCGGAGAATGAAGAAAAATGATTTCAATTCTACAGGCCTGTCTCCGCACAGCCTCCCAGAGGCCTGCACAGCAATTACGCCATACAACCACACAGCCATATTGGATTGTGAGACAGGGACTGTACACAACAGCTCTGAGACAGACTCCCATTTGGGACAAAATGTAATAAAAAAGATGATGTCTGCGGGGAAAAACAAGCCCACCCGGTCGATATATCTTGGAGAGTGCCCCGTTTCGGTTGACAGAACGCATTACAATGGAATACAATTTGAGTTTCTGAAGGCGCGTCCGCTAGTCCCCCAAGTCGGCTTTTGAGGGGAGCGGGGGGCCGGCAGCGGTCCGGCAGCCTGTGATAAAGCATCGTTTCCCCCCCCCGCCTCCCTCCCAGAAGAAAGTTCTGAAGTTGCAAACAGACCCCCCGCCCACATGTAATTGGAGGTACTGATGAGCTGGAGGGGATGCAAGCAGCTCCATATTGTATTCGTGCTTCAGCAAAGGGCCGAACGCAGAGATCCTTTTTTTTAACCGTCTCTAAAATGTACCATCATCGGACAGCAACGCCTCGTGGGGGGGGGGGGACTGACGATTAGAGCACGTCATTTTAAATGAACTAACAAAACTCAAACATATGTGTGGGGGGGAAGAGTGTGTGCAGCAGTTCTGACTGTGGTGTTTTGCTGCAAGTTTTACCGTGCGGTGGGAAAGACGCACGTGGCCAGCGTCTTGGCACGCCATGGGCCTTGTTTAGCATGTGAAAGGAGTGGGGGGGGGGGCACAAAATTAAGTGGCGCAGGAAGAATGGGGGAGAGAAACCGGTGCACCTGGTGCCCGGAGCGGACGGTCAGCGGTCTCTGCTTTTTCCCACGGGAGGAAAGCGGGTCTCCGAGCGCCGATAGCAGTGCCGTCCCACCGTCCCCACCTCCAAACCCCCGCTTCGCAGCAGCCTTTCACTGAGCCTGCGCCCTCACGTCTCGCAACGTCAACTCCTTAACCACCACACCTGATGCTGAGAGTTGGGTCAGTGGCCTTTGCTTGATAATGGAGACACACACAAAAAAAAAAAAAAAACCCGCGAGCCCATTACACTTGGATTCTTTCCACACCAGCCATTTCCCACCGTGACCGTAGCTCCTCGCCAGGTGCCGCCACCATCAGATCCATCGCCGTGTTTTGGCTGCAGATGTGGCGATAACATCGGATCATAAAGTCAAAATAAACAACAAACCAAATATATGGGTGGGAAAAAAAAACACGCGGGCTTAAGGTCATATCGCAAAAACAGAGCACAACTGGATTTGTTTCCCTGCGTTGAGCTCGACAACAGGTGCCGAACGCTGTGGCGCCGATCTTAATTCAAACGCCGTAAGTATGCGGTCAAACAAAAGCCTGGCAGTATTTTTAGCCCCTCTGTGGTACAGCCAGCCCTGTAACCCTGGTCATATAAATAAACCCTTTCAAAGGCCATGTGAAACTGTGCCCTTGCATTCAAAACCAATTTATTATCCCGTGTTGTTCTTTCATCCGGGGGCCACGGAACAGTCTCATCCATCCGCCGCTGTCCGGCCTTGTAAACGCACAAAAATCAAGTCGTCCTTTATTTGGCCCGCATGCTTAACCCAGCTCTGTTTTCCCTGTTACACGAGCAATCGGTTAAATTGAAAAGGGGGTCTTCTGTCGAACCCCCCCACCTCCCCACCCCCCACTAGCCCACCTCCATTATTATGTGTGCATTCAGAATAATCAATACCTTTGCTAATATATTAAGATGTGGCATGAATGTGGTACCGGCGCTGCACTGGGTGCAGTATCCCGAAAGGGCAGGAGGACAGGACATTGTTAAAAGGCATCCGAAGAACTCGGCTAAATGCGGCAATCAATACAAGGCTGAAGAAACCTACCGGGGAAAAGAGCCGGAGGAACGGGAGCGGAGCAGCGGGGAAACGTGACCTAACTGTTTTATGGGGCCTCTATTCGATGCACCATTTCCCCTCCAGCCGAGATGCAAAGTAGGGACGATTATATGATGTTTCCCCGCCGCACTACAAAGGCGCAACCGGGGCAAAAGAACTTCTGAGCCTGTTCGGTATGGGCAAAAACGCCGGGGACTTTAGGCGCCGCTGCGGCCACTTTTCAAAATAAACACAAGCCGAGAGTTCTCCCGAAGTCTCCCGGTGTCGGGGAGCGGCGCTCTTTTCCTCGCAGTCGGTCCCGCGACCGCGGACCGCCGCGTTCCAAGGTGAAGACGCACGGGGAAATTACGCTTCAGCGCGGATGTAAATCTCCCGCGTCGTCGGGCCGCCTTGTGCTGCCCTGTTGGCCGGGGGGGGTAAGAAAAAAGACGCCACCCTGTTTCTTAGCCCCACTTTTACCTCGTCGGGTTCATTCGTTCGCCGGAACCTCTGAGAGCCTTTCCACCGTCGCCTCCGAACCAGACTGTCTGCAATTTGAAGTGCGAGACGTGGCAGCGCTTGTTACAAATAAATAATAAATTAACAAGGGGGGGGGGGGGGCGTCTGAACCACGTCTGCCCACACGACAATAACAGTCTTACGCGTCGCGTGTGTTAACGGCTGATCTGTTCCACCGCCCGCCCGAACGTCAGAGGAAGGGGCGAAGTGTAAAGCGTGCTCCGCGGGTTCTGGAGTCGCGGTCTAAACCGAGACGGGCTGGGAAGGCAGGTCCATTGATTGGCGCTGTTTGTCCCCAAAAAAATCACTGGCTCGCTATTGACCGGGCCTTCTAGTTGTCATAGTAACAGCTGTAAACCGAATAATGATCTCATAAGTGACAAAGAGGACGATTCTAAAGCTGACAAAGAGGAAATAAAGGCCTTGTTTACTGCAGAAAGACTGTAGTAAATGTTAGAAAGGCTCGTGCGTTAACATTTTTGATTGACTGTTCATGTTTACGCTGTTGCCGGACGCGAACGTCATTAAAGCGGCGACTGTATCCGCTCTTTGTGAACCTCGGCGCACACGTTGGCTTTTATGTGCCGTTCTCTAAGTGCTTTATAGCCTTTTACAAAAAGTTTAGTCAGACATAAAAAGAGATTACTTCTCCAGTTTGCTCCATTACCTAGACCCTATAAATGGGCCGAATATTGTAACCCTCTATAGACATATGTGACAAATTTGGCGCAATTATCTGTCAGGGGTGGTGACCTTGATCCGCTCGTGTCCCCCGGGTGTCTCGTGGCAGACGAGTGTTGGGGAAGATCCATCACAAGGCTTTTCCTCTCGCTGTAACTGCTAGCGGGCGGCGCCGTGCCGCGGCCTTCGCCCCGCTAAGATATTAATGAGGTCCTCACCTCTGCCGAGCCCCCCGGGGGCCAACGCACCACGGCAGGAAATAATCCGATACATCCGGCGGAGCCGCCGCCTAAATTGAAGATTTACGTGAACTTTAAACAGAGAAGATGCTGTGCTAAACATTCACCCGGGCAACATTTTACCGCGTGACGTTATTGTTCCGCCTGCAGTTGCTCTTCTGCGTTTCTTCATTTTCGGTTTTACTCAGCGTGCCGTTCGAGGGAGGTTGGGCGTCACACTGATACGTACAACATCGCACTGCAAACCCAGCGACATCAGTAACGCGGAATAATCTGTTTCAAGGTAAACCGATTTCTCCTGTAAACAAAAGCCGTCTTTGAATATAATTCCTCAAAGGCCCCAGTCTGCGGTCAGCACCTGTGGAGCAGCTGCGTGACGGAAGAGGAGGCCGTGTTTTCTGGAGCTCGGAGGGTTTGACGGGATCGCGGGCCTTTTTTTTTTTTCCCCTCTCCACAGGACTGTTTAGAAACGTGAAGCGCGAAGGAAGGGCCCGGAACCCCGGTCGTGCGGCCGACAGGAGCGAGGGGAAGAGCAGCGGGACGACGTCGCGGGATGTCGGGAGGCGGAGGGCCGATAGTCGCAGGCCGGCCGAAAATTCTTCTGCCAATAAGTCCTTTCGCTCTATTTATAGCTTCGAGGAGGAATTGAAAACATATTATAGCTCTGGCAGCTAAGTGGCTGATTTTCCTTCCAGTGAGAGGAAAATACATAAAATAAGCGACTCATTGACGGATAGCGCAGAGATGATAGCATTGCAAATTCCCATAATACACCAGACGCATCTGACGGAAATAGACAATAACGCCGCGGCGGGGAGAGGGACGGAGATCACGCGCTCGGCGCAGAACTGAGCTCACCATGCGAACGGCGCAGAAGTTCAGGTCTGGGCTGCCCAAGCGTTTAATTCCAGCCTATGGTAGCTGCCAAGACTGTATTAATATGCAGGCTCTGCATTGATAGCTTGTCTTTATTAGCTTCTAATGAAGATAAAAATGTGTTGCGGAATTTTTATGCTGAAACTATATAAATGCAAATCCACACTGGGACTGTTTTGCTTCTCGTTCTCCCTAAACAGCGGGACGGAAGGCTTTAGTCAGACCGCCTGTCGCGGGGACATTTGTAAACAATTTAAACGACCGAATTGATTTACCCCCCCCCCCCATTTTCTTTTCTTTTAGTGTTACCCACTACATTACGCTAGAAACCCAGAGCTCGGGGAAAGGTTTTTACACGGGTAGCAAGCTGGGTTTTTTCCGCAGCCCCTTTGCGATGTCGTACCGGCACGCTCGTGTCGGCAACAAGACTCGCGCAAAGGTCACAGAGGAGGCTGATAAAATACGCGGGATGATCTGGATAGTTTGCTCAAATCCAGAAGGATTCACAATGTGCCTGAGAAGACTTAAAATTAGCGATACGTGGGCAGATTGTCTAACGCGAGAGCTTCGCCGAAAAGTGGTGCTGAAATTCCTCCTCTGCAGCCCCGGTCCGACTGTCCGCAGTCATTAAATCCTTACGGCTGTTGGCGGCACCGGAAGCCTGTGCGAGTTTCGGGTTCGTTTCCTATCGCGAGTCTGAGAAATAGGATCGGGGTCTTCAAAAACGCACGTTTGGTTACTTTTCCGGCGTCCTCTTCGCTCGTGCAGACCTCTGCTCATTATTAAACCTTAAACACGCAGAATTCTTTTCCGCGGGATTTGTACGTTTTTAAGGATTTTCGACTTTTAGGAGCTTCGGAAAGCGGCTCGAGTTTGAGCGCCAAACGACGAAAAGACGGTGAGACGGAGCGCTCGCTTGCGACGTGGAAACCCTTTCGGTGGCGGATACGCGCGACGCATTTCTAATGGACCCCGGTGCCCATTATGCTCGGGTCTCAGGTGTGAGTGTGTTTAATTTAGTTTAACACACTCGCTCTATTTATTCTGCTCCCATAACTGGAAAATTGATTTCCTTGCTTTGCGTTGTTCATTATTCACCAGCCAACGAGCCTAAATGCACTGAAATAAAACATGAAACACTTGTGGGTTTTAATTAGCTTTTGCTGCACTTGTTTCCACGCACAAAATGACAAGAAGGAGAAGGGAAAAAAACAAAAAAAAGAAAGAAACGGGGACGGGGGGGGGGGGGGGGNGAGGTGCCTGGAAGACGCAGGCGTCCGGCTGCCCCACCACACGTCACAAACAAGAAGGAAAAATGTTAACTGCCAAAAAAAGAAACGGGGGGGGGGGGGGGGGGGTGGCTGTTTGTCACAAGTCAGAAAATTGGCAGCTGCAATTCACAAATCCCTCGCGTTTTTGGCAGAAGAGTCCCTAAAAAAAACGTACCGGCGGAGGAGCTTAACATCTGGCTGCGGGGTCGCTGAGCTCACATCCCCTCCGAGGACACAAAGGCCCCTCGGATGAAGAGGCCGTGGTCACGCTTCATTCGCCGGTACAGGTGTTGCTTTGAATGTCTTGAATGCCCCTTGCTGACAGACACTCATTCGGGGACACGGTGGCCTAGTTCTGCTTCTCCGGCACAAACCGACTGACCGGTCTCACCAAGCGCTGCTCCTGCTGGACTCTGCTGCCAACGTGCATTCGTTCGACTCCCAGTCTGTCCGTAAATCCGGTAAATGGGAATGGGTAAGAGGCCGCATAACTCACACACATTTCAACGTGTTTGCAAGTTAGGTTGTAGGGATGCATCAGGTAAGGCCTTAGGAAAGCTGGAACAAATAAAAAATGCTCTTTATTAAGCACAGTGTTAAGAACAAAAAGCCTCCTGTTTCGTTGGGTGTTGCTCGGCTTGCGGACACTTTGATTCTTTATTCAGTAAAAGGTTAATAAAACAGACTTGCTTTTTTTTTTTACAACTTTCAGGTTAGTTTCTGGGGGGATATCTGAATCACCAGCAAAAATGCAGTTTATTTACTTTTTAGACTTTATTTATTTTCCAGAGTGTGAAAAGCTTTTCTTTTGGGTGCAAGTAGAAAAGTCAGTTTGATCGGGTGCGTCAGCGAGGGATGACATTTGTTGATACCGTGCAGAACCATTTTAAGCTCTTTGCGGCTCATGGTGGAGACTCCAGGAGTCCACGAAGCGCCTGAAGAAACACAATTCCAACAATCAGGAGAACACAGCAACCTCAACAGCCACCACACGTGTTGACCTTCGACAGAGGTGACACTTTCACTTGTTTAGCTATACAGCCATCCACAAGTTCTCATGACCTCCCTGCAGATCGTCTCATTTCTCCACTCAGACATCCAGCTGTCTCTCAAGCATCTCACACTTGATAAAGTACCACCATCTTTTTAAGTAGATCAAGCCTCTTGGAGTTACCACACTTATTGGAATAAAACTGTTAAAAAATGAAACGAAAATAAGACGGCACAGCATTCACAGAGTTCCATCCGGTGCCGAATTCACACTGTGACACAGTAATAACTCAAAAAAAAGTCTTCTTGAGAAGTCAAGAACCTGCGGAAACAGCCGTAAGAGGTCATAAATACAGCGCGCCGCACAAACGACACGTGCAACGGAGGAGGAAATAGATGAATTCACCTTTATTAACAGTGAATAAGCACAGAAAACAGTCCATTGTATGGGTAACAGATGCAAAAATTCCAAAAGAAGCTTTGATTTAAAAAAAAAAAAAAAAATTCTGCAAATGTGCCGCGCAGATTTATTGATGGGGGTGTAACTTCCTCGCAGGGACACGATGACGAAACGGCGCAGTGCATGGTGGGCTAATAGAGGTAATTCTCGCGTTCGTCATCAGCCACCGACGAAAGACGTTCGTCTCGTGCAAAACGTCGCGCCGGCTTGACGACGGCGAGCGCGGTTTGTCGCCGGTTAAACACCGAAAGGTGAGTTTTAGAACAAGCGTAAGCGCGCGCAAGGAAACGCTTGTTTCAAAAATACGACACGAAGCGGCCGTCGCGCAAAATCGACGTCCCCAGTACGATACACGTGTTCCCGAAAATGGCGGCGATCATAAGCTCGCGGGTCTGTTAAGCTGAGCAGCTGCTTGAAACCCCGCAGCCCCTCCGTTCCCGCCTCAATGAGGATCCTCTAGCGGCTTGGCAGGAGCGCGCAGGCCAGCCTGCATCGCCGGCCTGGTGTCATGTTTAGTTTGTTTTGGGTGCAGTCACTGTAAAATCAAACCGTTAGCCAAAACACGGCCGTGGCCAGACATTCCGTTTCATTTACCACGACGAACCGATGGAAAAGACAAACATCCCATCACCCCGTCTCCCTTCCCTCCAGCCTCGGCCCCTCCTGCTCCCTCACTTTCCCTTTATCTTCACGTCTTTATTTCATCGTGAACGTGAGGACCTCGGCTATTGCTGCTGGGAGCAGGTCGGTGAAGAAAGGCAGGCCGTCTGCGTAACGTCTCCAGTCCCAGCTGGCCAGTCCTGCGCCCGTCTATGGCTCCGGTATTATTATAAAGGCAGTGTGACACCGGCTTCTCCCCTGTGAACTTTATCTAGCAGGGATGGACGGAACTGTTTTATTTTTAGACATTTCCAGTGTTGCTCCTCTTCATCGGAAAGGCAGCAGCCCTGTAGTGTAATTGAATTTAAATGTAATTCTTCAGTCTGCGTGTGATTTATCCTCCGAGACCGTAAACCGTAAAGTGGGTCGGCGTTGAAAGGCGTGAGAAATACACGGGATCTGTGGCGATGCTTTTTAAAATTATACTTTGGGCCGGAGCAGTAAAACGTAACATGCGGAATGCATAATGCAAAAGACACTAGAATATTAGGCCACGGCTAAAGCGGCAGGTTTAACCATCAAACGGGCATTGGGCGCTTTTGCGCTGCGTAACGTTCGATCGACTCGACTTCCTTGTGTGGAGAAGAAAAAAACAAAACAAATATTCTATTTCTGTGCAGGGATGTAGTGTGAAATATCTGGGAATAACGCGGCTGGGACTTTCCCCGCTTCCAAAATATCTTCTTCTGCTTAGGAAGTGTAGGCTGAGAACACCAAATGGATGTCACCCGTATTTTCCTGCCGTCCAAAGTCTCAGATAAGGTAACTTACATCATATTAGGCCGAACGACGCCGGGCACTTACAGCCGCCCAAAATGGACTCATTTAATTCTGTGGATCCCAAGCAGATGGGTAATTGCAATAGATAGTTCTGGTGGGCCTGCAATAGTCGAACCCAGAGTGCACTTTAATAATACATCGCTGTCAATTAGAGGTATTAATATTTTTCTGTAGCGCACAATGAACCGGTAAAATCCTGTTAACTATAACATATTGGTAAGGGAAGGAAGGAGAGTGCAGTACGGAGATAATGGATGACATGATTTACTCGTCCCTGTGGATGGCAGGGGCTGCGGCGTAAAAAATCTCAAACAGCTGTCAAATGGAGGAGACAGACTCCGTACATTATATATATTTGAAGTACGTAGTTGTATTGTTAAATGCACCTCATTTAAGATACGGCCCGAGTCCGCTGTAGGTTTTCTCTTAACACTCGGCGAGGAGACGGCGGCCACGGCTCTCTGTTTAAAATAGCAAACACCGATAATGTTTATGCTTTGCATTCTTGGCTATTGTAGCGGGACTCCGAGAAGCCGAGGCCCGGTTGGAGCGGAGTTTTATCTCGGTAGGGCTGTCCAGCACCCTGTCAAGAAACAAGAACTGCAGTCGCTCACATTCGCTGTGAAGAGATAATATGGAGGCTTTTTTTTTTTTTTCATTTAGTTAAAGTAAAAAAGGTCAATACGGTTCCAGATCCTGGGAATTTAATTAAACGCATTCAAAGTGTATGGATTTTCACCCTTTTTCCTGTTAAAATGCTCAGCATCACACCTGGGATTATATCAGCGCGCGGATGCAGCGGCTATAGATCCACTCACCTACCGCAGGCCCTGTTTGCTCTTTGAAAGTTTAGGTTCGAAGCTGAGATGGTGGAGACTGCGACACGATCCGTTTTTTCGTGGCGTCGGGAAACTTTCTGGGATCAGTTCGGTCTTGTTTGTTATGTGCCGCTGTGCTTTTACATGACAAATTTCGAGCAGCAAATGAAGAAGTTGCTGTGTTTACGTCGTGTCCATTAACGGACACATAGTGCCCATTTTTATTTTAGCAAAAAGGCCTTTTTGCCTCAGTTAGCTTGAAAAATTCTGCTTTAAAAGCTCTCTCCCATTACAGTATTTATGGGATTTTGGCATTTTGTAATGTCACGTCAGCTCTTATGCTGTAAACCATTAGTTCTAGAAAATTGCATGAATACAGATATTTTGAACTGTGTGTTTGAATGCATCCACGTGTCTGCATAAAGCAGAGCAGAAAAAGCAAGATTTCCAGCTTTTAAATATTAATAGAGTCCCTTTTCCAGAGCGCCGGCCACACGTTCTTCCTGGTGTCTGCTGACCTCAGGTGGTTAAACAAGGTTTTCTCCTCATGGTGCTTTACATCCTCCACCGGTGCTGCGTTTTCCAAATCCGGTCCAAGACGCCCATTTCAGACAGAGGCGGAATTTGCATGCGTGCGTAAAAGACGTCATCGTCCGAAGCAAGTTTTCTCCAACCTCCTCAAAAAGTCAGGTGTTAACTGTTCTTACTGGCTGAACGTTCCCACCTGTTGCCTTCAAAACTTTTTCCTTTGTTTACAAAATAATTTTCCCTTTGTACAATTTAATGTTATTGTCCTTCTGCTACATGTCCAATATGGATAATTGTTTTCAATCTCAGTCGTCCTAACGTTACAGGCAAAGTGGACCTGAATAACCCTTTCTGGGATATTGCTGTCTAACTAGTTAATATTTACCTATTTATCACATTTATCTGTTTTTGTTGCCTGTGAAAACAGTGTGGTTGTCTGGGAAATACATTGTATTGATATTTACATTTGTCATTTAATTGCTATAAATGGTTTGCTGCCGTCAGTCATGTATAGTCGCACCTTTACAGGTGTGTGTGTGTGTGTGTGTGTGTGTTTTTTAATCAGAGGAGTGTCTGACCGACGATTAGGCCCAAAACCCATTAGGCCCATTTTTTTCTCGAGACATATGAAAATATGAGCCGTTTTCAGAAATACCAGGTGGTCCCACAGCCGATGCAGTTTAATAAGGAAGAAAATACACAAGTTTTGGGCAAGGAGAAAAATGTTAGCAGGAGTTCTTGGCAGAGTTAAACACACACACACACTCGGGGGGGTTACCTGAAAACCAGGTTCATCGCCCCTCGTGCCGACGATCACAAGATCCACCGTGGAGAGTAAATCCGCTTTAAGCAGAGTTTATTAGTGAGGGAGGGCATCCTCAAAACAATGGTCATCCATCCCATTTTAATTTTATTTCATCAATAACAAATTAATTCCTTTCATTATGAACCTCCTACAAATAGCATACCCCCGGTTTAGACATATTACATTAAATAAGAATAATCCTGGTAATTAACTGCGTCTGGTCCAGTAATGACTGCTCATTAGGCCCGGTAATGTATTCAGCCTCTTTATTCTTGTTCGGGTTTTTATTCAGCGTGTCTTCCGGCTACATTCGTGTATAAGCATATTCCGCAAATAGTGGCAGCTGGGAAAAGTGATTTACAGATTTATACTTCAGCTGTAAACCAAAACCATGATTTGTGACTAAGGCAATTCATTTGAAAGTAATATTCATTATTTTGTAATTAGAAATGGCTGAAAAATCACCGCACTTTTCCTGGGTCATCGACTAAGGTCAAACAATTTAAATAATAAAATCCCACCTACCCTTCCGCACTCTAAAGGGAACACCTGGTGTTATTCCCTTTTGTTAGTCTTTATGAGCAATTAAATAAATACAGATGAGAATATGAAAGGATAATGCAGCGGACAACACACAGTTTATTTGCAGTTGCCAGTGTTACTAAACAGCTGCGGATAAATGTAAGAATTTATCACCAGATTAACCTTTAGAAATGAACTGTGTCTAACAATGCTAATTATATACATATTTCACGGCCAGCACTGTCCTCTTTTGTGTGTGTGTGTGTGTGTGTGTGTGTGTGTGTGTGTGTGTGTGTGTAAAAACTCCCTTCTCACCCAGTTTCCCCTTGTGTGTGGTAACTTTCCTCACTTGGGCCTCCTAGGAGTTTGGGGGAGTTTGAGGGTACCGCGGTGTGTTTTTGCTGTTCCTAGGACTGTGCTCTCCTGGACTGAGACCAATGTTGTCATACCTGGGATCTCATGGAGCCCCTTGTCCAGCTTAGGGGTTGCAGCCCCAAGTGCTCCTTCACCAGTGGAACTACCTTGGTTTTCACCTTCCGCCTTGTCTCCAGCTCTTTCAATTCCTGGTGTTTCTCCAGCTCCCTGTATTCTTTCTCCCTGATGTTTCAGGTGGAATCCCCACCTCTATCGCCACTTGTTTATCTCTGTGACAATCCAGCACCTAGTAGCGGCTGCAAGATGCAGGCAGGGAGACCGAATACCGAGAGGCACAACCAAGTGGCAGGGATCACACACAGGAACATCTGTAAGGTATACGGACTGAACACCCCCAAGTATAAATGGCGGCACCACAGAGAGCGGTGGAGAACGACAGAGCCAAGATCCTGGTGGAGCGTCCAGGTCTCGGGAGCTTCCCTGCACGGTCTGCACCGTCTGATATGGTACCTCTGTTTTGACTGACCTGGTGCTGAGGGCTTTGTGTTGTGCTGCCATGATCACTGTCTCTGTACTGTCCTTCAGTCCTGCCTTTTCCAGCCACTGGTAGGATCTCCTCGTGTCGGCCACCTCTGCCATCTGTCGGTGGTACGTTCCTTGGAGCGGCTTATCCTGTCTGGCACCTCTTGCACTTCCCTGTTATCCACATCTCCTGTCTGTTTCAGACATTCCCCTAGCAGCTCGTCTTTAGGGGACGTTGCTTGGCTATGTTCATGAATGTTCCACTTCTCATTCAAGACAGTAATCGTCATGCTTTGCAGGCCCTTCAGCCTTCCTTCCAGCTGGTGTACAGTCTCTGGCTGTGGGATTGTGGATGAAAGGCTCCATGCTTTTTAAAGAATCTTCACGTCTTGATGTGAGCAGCTTCCATTTCCTCTCTTGGCTAACTTCCTGTGGCAGCTGGGTATCTGATGACTGGCAGGAAATGAGTATTGATAGATCTGAACTTGTTCTTCCCATTCAGCTGCCTCGCCAGGGCCTGTCTTCCTCTATAGAGGTATTTGGGTGATATTGTCTTCCTAGTATCTGCTTCGTGATTCCTGTGTGATTGGAGGATCCCCAGTTGGCCTGCATGTCTGTTATGCAGCCTTGTGATAGTTCAGCTCCCTCTGTTTTTATCACTTTTCCTCTTTTTACTGCCATCCTGCTCTACTTCTCTATTCCAAATGACATCCCAACATCCTCACTGTAGATCAGGGAGTCGGCATCACTTTCAGACTTGGCCTACAGCTGGATGTCATCCATGTACAGCAGGTAGCCGATGGTGGCTTCATTCCTGATCCTGTGTGTGAAACTGGTTATCTGGCTGACGGGGGGGTGAGGCCTGTGCAGACCAGCAGTGGGGAGAGCACATCTCCTTGATATAAACCACACTTTATGGTCACCTGGGCAGTTGCCTCTGAGTTGGTTTCTACCATTGTCCTCCGGTGGTCCACTGAGTTCTTTGTGAAGGTTATTAGCATCTTATTGACCTTGTACAGCCCTGAGAATTCCAGTATTCATCTGTGCGGCATTCTTGTAATCAATCCAGGCAACGTTCAACTTGGTCCTCCTGGACGTGGGATCTTGGTGGACAGTTCTGTGCTCCAGTAACTGTTCTTCTGCAGAGGTTCTGAACCCCCTCAGCCAATTCATTCAAACGAGTGGTCACGTGCAGGTTCAAAAGTGGAGCCACCGTCAGCCACCCCCACGTGGGGTAAAAGTGTCTTACAGTGAGCAGTGGTCACAAATAAGGAACAACAGTGTCTGTGAAACATGGGCCACCAGCATATTGCAAAATTTCTGCTGGGTTGCGTTTAGAAAACAGTTCTGCTGCCTTCTTGCTGCCGTGAAAGCTAATATCTTTCCTTATAACCCCAAACAGATGGTGAGCATCACAACAAAAGGAGAACTTGTTGTCTGTGAGGTCAAAGGAAAAAAAACCGAGAGTGTGGAGTTATTTTGGTTGAGACACTTGTGAACAGTTTTAACTGCTTTTCAAATAATGAATTAAAACACATTCTTAAGATGGAATCTATTTTTTCTTGTAGTTCTGCAGTAAATTATCTGGGGGGGGGGGTGCCACTGTGACTGCAGCCTGTAACAGATTATTACATTATTTAAAAAATAGCTCTGAAAGAGCCTCATCCATCATCATCATCGTCGTCATCATCATCGTCATCGTCATCGTCATAATCTGTTCTTCCCGTTTCTGATGCTCGTAGGTGTGACGCCATCTGCAGGAGCGCTGCTGCCCTCTGCTGGTGACGTGTGTACATTACAACAACAACGTCGAGATAGCGGCTCCTAAGCCGACGTTCCTGGATACTCGTCGCCCCCCAGGACCCACCGCTGGTGAGACAGGAAGAGTAACACCCAAGGAAGTAGTTAAGAAACCTGGTAAATTCTTTCAATCTTTCTTTCTTTCAGCCATTCGCTGACCTCGTCGAGGTCACGGCGGTCCAGAGCCGGTCCCATAATAACTGGGCACAATACCCTGGACACCAGTCCATCACGGGTTTAATAAGATTGTTGGCAGAAGTTTATTGGCTGATATTTTTAATACAGTACTTTCATTTGCACATTTTAGTATTTTAATATTCTTTATATCACACTTTGAGTAACACAAGGCTAGGCAGTTTTTCAGCTGTTAAAAAAAAGGTGATCTTACCTCTTTACAGCAATCTCTCACTATCCACATCTCTATACGCCAGTGTTCTCTATAACAGCTCTTGAAAATCAATACTCATATCATTACCTTTTGCCGGTTCTTGTGTGAAACAGAGGTGAACAGTAGGTAACTTTGTCACACATTGACATGTCATAAGGGGCTGCGAACCTTTCACCTCCTGTGTAACGCAGTGACTAACGTGTGGGACGTGCTGTACACACCGCGCCGCGGTACAAACACACGTTAATGACGTCATTGTCTTTTCTAATGAGGTAACTGGGGTTTACAGTGTTTATCCTGCTCTGCTCAGGGCTTCATAGTTATACAGGTGTTTTCCGAAGGGCTGGGGGGACATTTTTTACCCCCCCCCCCCCCATTTAAAATAATGGCAAATAGACACCTGGTATGTGGAACGATTTGCTATCTGATGCGTTTTCCGGAACGAGTTAGATTTGGATACTGAAGTATTACCGCACCAGCAGGGTTAAATACAGTAAACGTTTCAGGAAACGTGGAGGATTCCGTTCGGACAGCGCAGACGTGAGGAAAGGGGGTCGAACGTTGGCTTCTGTTGCGGAGATCAACCCCAGGCGGGGCCCATGAAGCCGCAGCAGAGTGAATCACTGTGAATCTGCAGTTTGTGCGCAAAAAGAGGGTTGAAGCTCTGGCGGCGTTCAGGTTAGACGTCCGCCGTCATCCGTCACTGTCCCGCCGAAATGGCCGGAACTAAAGCTTTTCCCCATCCAACACACAGCTGGTGACACTAACAAAGCGGCGGCAATGTGACGTGTCCTCGCAACTTTGGACACTTAGTTACCTCCCTTTTGTCTTCTTCCACAATGGATCAGGTGGATAATTTACTAAATCTGTGTAACTCACTCTCGTGGAAGCAGGATTTTTGCGCATCGGAGTCTTATTTAAACAGCGTAAATTGTGCGCAGAACAAAGCAAACCGTGATCCGCCGACCCGTGTGAATCCGTTTTAACCGCAGTGACGTGTCGCTGCCAGAGATCAAACATCTCGTGTGCGGTGTTTGCTGTGCAGCTGGTCTTGAGACTGAAGTGTTGAGATAGCGAGGGAGGAAAATTGATGCCTTCAAAGCCGTAACTACAGTTCCATTTGAAATACTAGGATTTGAAGATTTAAAATAGACCCCGTGCTGCTGAAGTACGTCAAAATCCGTTTGCTCTACAGTCCCTCGCGTGGCTGTGAATTACACAGTAAATAAACCTTTCAGTACTGAGCACGAAACCGGCATCACGCCGTATTCAGTCGCCTTCCAGAAAGGTCCACTGTGTACGAGTTAAACATAAACGAGACGGATTTCCCTTTTCGTTTAGAGCCACTAAAAAAAAATTCAAAGCAGACACTGGACGTGCAAAGTTTGGTAGAAGCAAAGAACCGTGCTGAACAAAGTGTGTTGTTTAACCTTTTGCCGTGGCAGTGAGCTCAACGTAGAACAGTAACTTCTGCCAGTTAGAAAGGAAATTACTCGATATATTTTGTCCGCTATTATATTAACACTGACGCCACATACTGGCAAAGCGGGTGGCAGAGGGCAGCGGCCATGACGTCACTGCGCTGACGTAGCGGCACCGCCGTTATGACATAGACGCTCCCTTTCGCAGTGCGTTTCCACCCGCCGCTCCGTGTGAAAATCCCCGCCGGATCGTGCGGTGATAATTAGGAACCAGCCGCGTGTGAAGTGTGTCGGCGGGGGGCCGGCGCGAGACGGGCCTGCAAGAGGGACTCGCCGAAGGAAGTTTTAACATATTCCTGGCACCTCGGAAAAAAAAGACATTTAAAACAAGTGTTCCTACCTTAACAACGGCACGCGGCAATCCGAATTTTCACTGTAACGGCTCCTCAAAATTAATACTGAAATACCGGTGTCCGAAAAAACAAAACGGGAATAAAAATCAGAATAAATTTGTTAAAAAAAATAATAAACAGCAAATAAATACCGTGCAGTGCACTGTAATAAAAATAATGCATGTGTTGTGATAATCTGTTCTGTATACTGTTACGAAGGCGGCCCGGCACGCGCACGCACGCGGGTATCTTATCCGCTGTTTCTTACTTTTGCTTTTTCTGAAAAGGTTTGCCCGGCGTCCCGCATTTACGGCAATTTCATTTTTAAACAAACCACTTTATTTAAACGCTGGTTGTTGTGTGAAAAACACAGAGGGGGCGTCTTACTTTGACACACGTCTTTATTTTATTCCCTTTATTCAGCGTGTCACGAGACCGAAGCGGGGCTGCGAGCGTCGCGCATGCGCGCTCTCACGTCCGCGTGTAACACGTGAAATGCGCTGTACTGTACACATAAACTATAAACATTCGAAACACTAAGTGTTTTCCGATTAGGTAACCGATTTTTACAATGTTTAATTTGCCGAAAACATGGCAGGTAGTTATATAGGTGTTTTGGACAGGCTGGGGGCGAATTCTTTATTTCTCGCCATTTAAAATATTGAGAAGCAGACATTTCGTGTTCATATCCGAAAAGTCGGAATTACTGTGTGCGGTACTGCTGATCAGAAGTTATTTGACCGCAAAATTTCCCTGCTTCGAATCTCTGCTGTTTGATTTTTTTTTCACGACACTTTGCTGAGGGTCTGATGTCCAAAATCGGTCTTTTAAAAAATGCCACAGGACTATGGCGCTCACATTACTTCACATCTCTGTACGTTAATTCATGGTCAACGAGAAAGAAAATCATCTCATGCATATTTATAATGTCATTTAAATGCTGGTAAAAGTGAATTTCAGTCTTACAGTCTGATTTTCCAGTTTCTATAATTATGGCTGTTATTTTTCACCTACAGCCCATGTGCTGCTTTTGACTGCTGGACTGCATTTCTCCTGGAGGAGCCTGTCCCAGTTTCTCCTCTCTTCCAAGACCCATTTAAATTTAGTCTAACAAGAGTGCTTTCTCGTCACCTTCCTGCACGCTGATATTAAAATTCTTTTCTCACCACGTTTCCCTGCAGGTGGTATCTTTCTGTATTTTTTCTGTTCCTAGGGTTGTGCTCCTCTAGACTGAGATTGATGCTGTCATTCCTGGGATGTGATGGAGCTGCTCTTCCACCTTAGTGGTCACGGCCCCAAGTGCTCAGTCAACATTCTCTGCAGTTCCTCATACCATTCCTGCCATTTTGCCAGCTTCTGGTGTTACCGTCATGCGAAATCACCGCATCTATCACCCGTGCTGTTCACTCCCCCCCATCTACACTCAACGGCCACTTTATTAGGAAAACATGTTCACCTGCTTGGTCACACAATTATCTGACCTAGCTGATCGTGTGGCAGCAACGCAATGCATGAAATTACGCCAACCCGGGTCATGAGCATCAGTGAAAGTTCACATCACACTTCAGAAAATGTGGTCTAAGTGACTTTGACTGTGGTGTGGTTGTTGGTGTCAGACGGGGTGGTTTGAATGTTTCAGAAACCGCTGCTCTCCTGGGGTTTTCACAAAAAACAACAGTGAGCGGCAGTTCTGTGGTCGGAAACGCCTTTTTGGCAAGAGAGGCCAGTAGAGAACAGCCAGACAGGCTTGAGCTAAGCAACGGTCAGCCACCTCTGCTTTGTGTCGTTGGCACATTCCATGAAAAGCCTTATCCTGAAATAGCACCTCTCGTGCTTCCCTGTTATCCACATCCTCTGTCAGCTCATCTTTAGGTGATTTTGCTTGGATGTCCTCGTGGATGTTTCGTGTCTTATTCCAGAAAGTTCTCATTACAGTTTCCAGGCTCCTTCCCATTTTTTATGGGGTTCCTCGGTACTCCCGTGCTGTCTTTTATCCTGACCTCCAGGGAACACCTCCAGACTCCTGATGTCTAAGGTTTTGAGCCTAGTATTTGTAGCGGTAGATTTCATATGCCAGCAGTTGAGCCACGCAAGGTGTTCAGCATGCACTCTGCCACTCACGCTTTCATGGGCTGCTCTCTAGATTCTGCTTGTATGGGCTCCTCTTGCAACTCCAGGGGATTTGAGCCTTGGCACTTGTATTATATGTCAGCAATTTCTACTTTTGATAGGAGACTTCTTTTGCCAGAGTTTGAGCGGTGGGTGACTCAGTGTTTTGCTCTGAGTGTGGATGTCTTTTCCTTATCCATAGTCACCTCATGCATCATTTCATCTAGCCTCTCTCGCTGGGTTTCCTGTTGTAGTAGCATTCCAACTAGTCCATATTATCTGACCTTCAGTATCTGTGATCACTTCCAGTAGTTCATTTACCATCAAAGTGTCCTGATTTCCCAACATTCGACACAGTACCTGTTAACACAGATGATATCTCCTCCATATTTGGAGGTAGGCAGGTGTAGAATAAGGAATCTCGCCCAGACCAGACTGGGAATCAAACCCCAGTTTCTCGCAGTGCTTTTATCCAGCACCCAGCTGCTGCTGTCCAAGCTGCTTTCAGGAGCACCGTATGGAACCTACAGAAAGTTGTGCAATTCACATTTTGTAATCTATTATTGGCATAGTTTAATCCCACGAGAAGGGCAGCAGGTGCCGTAGCGTTTAAGCTTGTGGGCTTTCGACTGAGAATTTGCAGCCTGAATCCATACGCCAAGTATGCAGCGCTAGATAAACAGGTAAATCAGTGTAAAGTTCATTATCTAATACTGTAAACCGCTCGGACGCAGGAGTCCCTCCTATGAAGGCGTCCGATGCTAAGGACGCAGGAGCTGTCATACCTGCATGTTTAGTTGGCTTCTACTAAAGCGGGTCAAGAAAATAACACATAGTGGATGCTGAATATGTAAAATTCAGGGCAAAATAAAATAATCCTGAAATGACGTTTCAGGCTGCTGCAGGGTCTGGCTAAAGGAGCTGTCCGCAGTCCTGAAGTACATCAGTACGCAGAGCACATGCTTCACAAACACCTCTCATGATACCCCCCACCCCCCCCCCCAACCAGACGCTGCAGGAGGGACATGATAGTACAGTAATTTTAGGAGGCGGCGATCCAGTCTTTGGCGCTGACCCTCGGAGCACAGCCAGCATTGCGGTGGCCCTTGAGATGTGAAATCCATGACGGTTTTCTGTCGTACGTGAAGAGGGGTTACAGCTCTAAATCACGCGTGTCGCACGTTTGATTGACCGTCCGGTTTCCAATTGTAACGCTCTTTAGTGTGTGTGGGGCAGGAGCCATTGGGCGAACCTGCGGGGGGGCGTGGGGCTCGTGATGAAACGCACCCCATCCTCCCCGCAACCTTCACGCGGAGCTGGAGGATGAAGGCGCCGCGGACGTGGACGCGCTAGGAGCCCGCGATGGGCGCCGCGAATGACACGTACGATCGCAGCCGTTTCCCGCAGGGTGGCGGGACGGCCTCCTTTTTTTTTTTTCCCCCCAAACATATGCGACTGAGTGAAAACGCGAACGAGGAGCTCGTCTCCTGCCATTTTCGAAGCTAATCCTGCTGGATTTCACGCCGGACGAGAGCATCTTTGTTCCCCCTTCCCGGAGCGCGCGCTCCGCTCGACGTGTTTCAACGCGCCGCGGGTTAAAATATCGGCCTGTATTGCTTACATTAAAAAAAAAAAAAAACAGATGGGAATGGAGGTGTTTCGCGTCCAGAGGTGAGGCCCAGTGGAGACCGATGCAGCTCTTCTGCCTCGAAAGGACGTGGGAAAGAAGACTTAGTAATGGACGGTGACAGTTAACTATTATGCTCGAGCGGACGCGCGAGACGGAGCCCAGCGAGCAGCGGCGGGAGCGGCGCCCTGGGGGTTCCCCGCTTCGCCCCTGAACACACATATTGAACGCCACCGACGGGCGTCTGTCCCTAAACTGTCCTCTCAACAACTTTTGTCAGAATATGTGACAGCGCCGAGCGACGACAGTCAGCGGAAGCCCCGGCAAACCGCTATAAAACCGCATCCAACATCAAACCTCTCGTTTTCCTCTAAAAATAAGTGGAGTTGCTTTGCAATCAAAAGTATATATATATATACATTTGTTTCCCTTTTGCCCTAAATGTGATTTGCTCGGCGGCTTTCGAACTTTTGCTGAGAAGAACGATCCCGGGAAGCCAACATGCCCACGTCCCGCTCGGGCGCCGGCGCCGCGGAGTTCTGGGTGGACGGCTCGCGCCGTGACGTCTCCATAGAGGAGTTCTACACCATGGGCCCGGAGCTGGGGAGGTACAGTGCGGTACAGCAGATCGCGAACACGAAAAACTCGCTACCGAGTCACGCAACTGACATCTTTCCCCGAAGTGAATCGAACTCGAATTTTCCGCCGCTGTGTAGGTGCGGCGTTGACACTTTCTCAAGGGCACCGCGCTACACGGTGGGATTCGAACCTGGGTCCACGGAGTGCAACGCAACAGCGCTAATAACCATGCCAGTTATAGCGGCTCTTTAACGGAAAATTCCTGCCATATTTTGCGCAGAGGAAAGTTGTGGTCAGTAGCGCTTCTGAAGGACAGTAGGGCGCTAACGTGCATTCGACTGTGTTCTCCATATTGCACCTGAAACGCGCGGGCGTCAGGCACTGAGGTGGGGGTTGGCGTTGCTGTCGGTACTGGCCTCTCCAACACCCATTCCTCGGTGCTTTTAATTTTATAATTTTTGTATATATTTATATGTGTATATGAATTTTGTATATATATAACGGTTCTGCACCCAAGTTTAGAATGAACCCCAATATTCGTGTGTTAGTAATACCAAGTCCTACCGGCTTGTTTTGGTGACAAGTTGTCACCTCCCGAGCGCCGTCCGTGTTTCGTGCACTTATTTTGTATTATAAAAGAAAATACGTAATTTAACAGTGTTGTCCGTAGTGGTTTTAGGCGCCTCCTTGGCGGGGTTTAAAAGCGCCCAGTGAGCGAGTCTCGGGACTCCAGAGAGTTGCGTGCAGCGCGCGCTCGCCCGCCCGCCGCGCCGCCATTTTGAATTTACATTTATATTTACTTTCTGAGGACGATCGATTCTGCAAATTTTACAGTCTGTCCTCGAACAGACTGAAAAGTCCTTTATGAAGAACCCCTACATGGCGCCTACTTGTGTTTATATAACTGGCATGAATGACAGTTTACCGTAACATGCTTATTTTAGCAGCTTTGCATACTTATCTCTTTCAGACTTACACGTATCTGGGATTAAAACTGGTCAGAGTTACATGTTAATAAAGTTAAATGCATTTCAAGGGCCGTGTAGAGTAACATAGGTGGGGACATGCAGTTACTTAGAAATGCACAAACGTGATGGAAAATGTCAAAGAAAGAATCCAGGTAAGAAATGCGAGCGATGTCTGAAATTTTGTGTTTGATATTTTGTTTCTCTTTTGTTTTGATGTGAGAAACCAGCAACAAGCTTCCATTTTGCACTGTTTAATGACCCGAATTCATATACTGTACTTTATCGGCCTTTTGTTAAACTTTTACGTTGCTGAGGTGCCATTATTACTGTTCTACAAACATAGGGCTGAGCAACTTTTCAAAGCTACATGTAAGGATTTCTTAAGTTTGAATAGATTAAAAGAAGATTCAAAACATATTAATCTTAAGGTTTACTTCAAAATGTATGAATCGTAAGGCCAGACAGCGAGTTAAAACATAAAAATCAGATGATGTGAAGTTGGTTCCGCCCATGATTTCATTCAGAGATTCTGCTGACCTCGTATGCCCTTTTCAGTCTATCTGGGAGATTAGAGTCTTAGGTTGGATGATAAATCGTTGATGTTTTGATGAAATTCAAGGTCTGCTCTGTTTGAGAGTTTCGACGAGGTGATTCACCAGTTAGTGCAGGAGAACCAGCCTCACTGTGTTCCATCAGGATAGCAGCAGGTCCTCGGCAATCGCTGAAAATGTACCTGGCGCTGTGCGTTCATCGCTACAGCCTGTCTCGCATCCCCGATCATTTCGCTCCTCCAAAGGATAAAAATCAGCTGAGGCTAAGAGATAAGAGTTTATGCAGGCTCCTTCACCCCATCCATCTTTTGTCTGCTCTTACCGTCTGTCTCTCCAGAGACAAGGGTGGCAAAAGATTCCATCTTTTTTTCCAGAACAGACCATCACCTCTGTTTTTCTTCTCTGGCACGAGGGTGGAGCATGTGTGTCTGCAGGATGTGGTTTCATTCCCACTCCTTCTGAAACCAAGCAGATGGCCATGTGACAGAGATTAGAACAAGTCATTAAACAATTTTACCTCTGTATTCGTATAGCGTTTCGATCCCAATTCAATATTATTTTTATTGCAAAGATTTGCAGTTAGCTAAGCAAGTATGATGTCACTGCCTGGCATTATTATCCGGCTGCTGCACTTTTCCGAAATGACCGACAGTTTGACTAGAGCAGTCCTCTGGAAAGTCATATTCACTATATCCCAAATACACCTTATAGTTACACAAATGGGAACAGGAGGCCTCTTCTACCTTGATGTGTTTTCTGCACTTTGTACTGCCTGCCACCATCTGTGAATCCTCCTGCACACGGTCCCTATGGTCTACCCATATATGGATGGAGAAGGACTTCAGGGGCTTATGTTGTGGAAGAACTGAACTGGTTGCCAAGGGGACGCAAAGCTGTGAGAGTCCAACAAAGAACAATAGATTGAAGGAAGGGGAAAGATTGAATTAGACGGCCAGTTGGCGCCTAATTAGGAAACCATAGCTGTCCAAATGTTTGGTGGCTCCTTCTAGATTATACACTGAAGATGAGGGGGAGCAGGTGTTATCTGCTGATGATACGGCTGTTCTCTGTTGAAGTCCACCTGGAAGGACTTGCATGGTTTATCTCTGCAAGTATGATTTGCATAATGCTATTCCCCAGTATATAAATACGTTATGCAAACGTGGAGAGATTTTTTTGAATAATTTATGTCACATATGGTCATTGCCTAGGTGCTGTCAACTTTAAAGATATTTCTCTTCTTGTCCTCCATATTCAATATCAAGATTTTGGTTTAATATGCAGGCTGTCAGGGCAAAGATAGTGCACACAGTGCAATTCATAAGCAGAAGAGTACAGACTGAGTCTGTGGTGCTCCAGTTTTTCGGCAGTTTCGTGGGCATCAGGCTTCTTTGCACTTTCCTTCCACTAAGGCAGGCCAGTTTAATTGGATATTCCTGTGGCTGCAGAATTTTCCATAAAGAACCATTTACACACATAGGATGTGGCAGGGTCCAGGCGCACGTGCCGTCCAGCAGACCGTCACTGTTTCTCATTATGCTGTGCACCGCGACACTGTTTATTTACTCATTTATTTCTTTTTTATGTAAATAGGGTGGCTAAAGGGGAACACACTGGATAATGTGTATTGGCAACAAGTTAATCTGAGTAAAAAAGTAAAGTAAAAAAAATGTATCTGCAACAGACAATAATTGTGTAGCAGGTTTCTTGTTTTATTGTGTATATCTAAGGATATCCTTAAGGAAGGAGAAAGTGTCTGTGCACATTTGACCATCGTGTTTCTTTTCACAAAACACGAGATATAAACCATGCGGAATAATATTTAGTCAACACCGGTGCTTTGCATGTTTGTTACCAGGGGGGCCACATCGGTGGTGTTCCGCTGTGAAGAGAAACAAACTCAGAAGCCTTACGCTGCAAAGATCCTGAAGAAAACCGTAAGTACTACCAGAACTGTAGATATTTTATACTGAACAACATTCGTTCAGTTTTTTTTTTGGTTCAGTGTTTTATCTGATTGTCCATTTTTACTTTAGATTGACAAGAAAATAGTGAGGACAGAAATTGGAGTTCTGTTAAGAATCTCCCACCCTAATATTGTAAGTTCCATATGTCTTCTTTATATTCTAAGGGACCTGAATGTGTGAAAGGAATTTAACGGGTACGGGATTTACACCTAACCTGGAAAACACTTTTTTGGATGAATGAATTATTCAAATGTACGTAAAGTCTTTTGTTAGGAAAGCGACCGTCTCTTTTCGTCTGCATTTAAGATTCGCCTGAAGGAAATCTTCGAGACGGATATGGAGATTGCTCTTATCCTGGAGCTGGTGACTGGAGGGGAACTCTTCGACAGGTTGTTCTTCATGAGACTCAGAATCCATTATCCTGAATGCATGTCCCTGGGCTTTTTTATTAGTTGGTTTAGCTGACTTGGAATCTATCTTTGGGCTCTATTTCCCAGGCCATTATAAAAATCCGTTTATGACACAAGCTGTACCGTGAGTAGAGTATAAAAGGAACACAAAATCAGATTTGAAATGACCCCACCTGTGTTGCTGAGTAATACAATACACGAAGCAATATTTAGGCTTCATGTATCTGTTGACACAAAACAAGACATTAACTTCTGATGATCAGCAGCCACTAATGGACAGATGTTTTGCAGAGTTATTTCAAAATGAATTCTTAATATCTGTATCTAATTCAATTTACTTCATCACTTTGTCTTTAAGGTGTTTTCCTGAATTTTATTCAAACCTTTTGAACTTTATTGAGTTACAAGCTCTGTTTCTACAGAATGTTTTATACAGGCATCCCTCGATTTACGTGTTTTTGCTAGAATTAGATTTAATTTTTTGTACCATTATTCAATTTAGACGCTGATCTGATTGATACAACACAGTCCAGCCAAAAAAAGATAAAAAAAGAAAAATTGCAACACCACAGTATCATCCAAGCATCTAAAAATGTGTAAAAAAAAAAAAAAAACACAAGTTACACTTTATGTGTGTCTGCATGTATGTGCCTGTAGCTGGCACTTTTATATCTTGAAGAGGGTGTGTGTGTGTGTGTGTAAGAGAACCATAACATAAAATGCATAAAATATAAATATCTTGGTCATGATTTGTCAGTGGGTCAACATTTCTTGTTATGATTCTCTTCCACAGTTAATAACACTGAATTACTTATTAAAAACGGACTTGTTCTGCATTCCTCCAATGCCTAGCGGATCTCTTTAAAAATCTCCCTGAGGACACGGCCCCCGCAACCAACTTGATTTTGTTTGTTACAAATGTGAGTGGACGTTTCGTTCACATCGAACCGCTCCATTATGCTGACAAACACCGTACCTGGCCGCTCGAGCGCGCAGGTGTGTGGCTGCGTGCCGTGAAACGATTCCACGTGTGTTGCAGTGTTTTAGTGATATTTTGAAAAGCTGGAGCTTTGGGATGGGCTGGGAAGCATCGTTATTTTTCCCTTAATAATTAAATGGAAATAGCTGTCTTGATTTACGCGTTCGTTTCCGATTTATGCTGACTTCTCAGGAACCAGTTAGACACGTAAATCGACGGATGGCTGTATATTCGAACCGATCCGTGTCTGTACTGTGGGAAAACCTGCCCTTGCATTTCTGTTTTGACCATAAACGTAAGCTGTTGTTGAAAGCTTCCACTTTAACTGGGGTAGTGGTACGAGCGGTGCTGACACTGGCTTTTTTCTAACTGTAGGATTGTGGAGAGAGGGTATTACAGCGAGAGGGATGCTGCTCACGTCATCAAACAAATTCTGGAGGCTGTAGCGGTAAGGTTCAGAGACTGGTTAACGCGACAGAAAGTCAGTCACTCTCATCTGCCAGAAAACTGTTGTATATCATATTACTTTTGACGTTACATGAGAAGCAGTCATCGTAGTTTTGACATTACACGAGTATTGGAGTTTTTAATACCATTACATATCACACACTAGAAGGTGAAAAACACTGCTGCGTTTTTTAAATGTTCCTTCTTGAATTTGTGGGAATTTTGCAAGATGAAAGAGCTCTGACAAGTTTAAACGTCAAATAGATAATGAATACAGTAGAAAGATACCATTCTGTCATGTTATTGTCAACAGCAGTGGCACAGAGGATGACAATAAAGGGATTATTTTCTGAAAGGTTTGCCAATAACAGCCGTCAGGCTCGGTGGTGAGAGTAAAAATGTGAGTGTGTGTCACACACATTCCATGCCTTTCACTGCTAAATGTGGGTCAGTTTTGTCGTCACTCAAAGGAAGAGACAGGGCAGATGAGCCGAAAATTTTAAATAATCCTCTTGCCAAGGCTTTTGCAGTACTTTTTCCCCCCTTTAATCCCCCTGTCCTACAGAGCTAGAAGGGCTGCGGTCTTGGTGGTTACATAATGGTACTGCAGACTGCGTGCGGCAACAGCGATTTTCTGCGTGTGCTGTGTTTCTAATGCACGCTTAATACTGCAAACGCAGGATTCATTCAATCCCCGCACGCCACTGCGTCCTAATCTTGGTTTACAAGGAGATGTGCGTGTGTAGATGTGCGTTTGGGAAAGGAGATGCGAGTGCAGTTTTACAACCTGTGCGCTCCGACTGATACCCATTAGTTCAGGTAACGACTGTTCACTGAAGGCAAAGTTAGGCGAACTAAGCACATTTATTACTTCCACAGTCAGCCCTGGGTTTATGAGTGTGTAACAGCTTTTATTCTTACATTTAATGTGTATAACTGCTTTTATGATATGTTTCGTTCTTATTCCAAGCCTTCCATGGCAGCAAGTACAGCGCCGTGGTAGTAAAGCAGCTCAGCCACATAAGTGCACTTAGTGCCGGTAAAGAGATGCAGGAGGTTTTCCTGCCAGTGCCCACATTTGACAAGACACTTGAATTGAATTGAGTAAAATATTCTGTTTCACAAATTTTAATATTCCAAATTGTAATACCCAGTAGCTTTTGATCAAAGCATGAGCACTGGTTTAATCCAAAAAGAAAATGTTTTAACACATCTATTTTACACTTTATCTCAGATATTACATGCCTACATAATAGTTATGTAACCTTCTGCTAAGCATAATTTTGTTCTGGCAAATAAGGCGGTTAGATTAACAATTCATCCAGAGAAATTACATAAAACTGCTGTGTATGATGTTTCAAGTGAAGTAGAGATGCTGCATGGAAAAATGTATTTATAATGTAGTTTACACAAATATGTAGCTGATGAAGGGAGGTTGGTTGAATCCTGTAAAGTGTTTCTGTAGCTTGTCTGTTTGTGAAGGCTATATGGTGCATTGAGAAGTGAAGGGTGAAGCATAGTACTCATGCTCAGTGAAACATAATTTCTGTGCATTTAATCACTATCACTGCAACTAAAAAGCCATACCAGCCTTATACATGAAACCAAGCTAAATTCAACACACAGTCAATAAGGTGGTGCTATACATTTTGATCTTCCACACTGGGAAGTGAAAAGCAGAACAATCTGTAGAGGGTGGGGTTTCAAAGGGTTACATCAGGACCATCGATAGCGTCCAGACGAGTGCTGAACGTTTCCCTTACTGTTAACAGTCAGGCTGCTTTGTGGATGACCTGCTAATGGGAGGATGCAGCTCATCTTTACTCAGAACGTGTCAGTGCTAATTTGCTGGAATGAAACAAGGCTTCGTGGCCAGGAGGCCGCGCTGATGACGTGGGCTGTGAGTGACCAGACAGGGTCCAGAAATGGCTTCCACCGAGGCCTATTGTGTCTCATTTCTAATTAAAGTGATACCTGCCAGGTAGACATACATTCGATGTCCCAAAAATAACATACCAAGCCAGCTGTGATCCTCTGAAACTGCTGAAATGGTGCTGATTTGCACTGTGCTCAGTCAGTTTGAATAAGTCTGCTAAGATAAGGGATGAGAAACATCTTACAAACGTCTTCTGTACATATTCAAAGGGGCAAAATAAAAACAATCCGATAGAACTGAATTCCATTAAAGAACTCAGTGACGGAATAAGAAATTTGGACCAAGATTCTCTACATTTTGATACCGATATTAGATGTTTCTTAGATAAATGTTGATATCATTCATTCAAGTGATGAAGGGGAATTCCCAAAATTTTTTAAAAATTGCTCCTTGTTACAGTGTTTGTTTTTCAAACTGCAATTGATAACTCTTAAGTTGACATGATAAACACTGTGTAGATACAGCAACTCTACCAAAAACTCGTGGCTTGTGATCAGGTCTAAGGGAGCATAACCGGCAATGTCCTATTTGTTTTTGCGTTACAGTATTTACACGAGAACGGAGTGGTGCACCGGGACCTCAAACCAGAGAACCTCCTCTATGCCGATCTTTCACTGGATGCCCCCCTCAAAATAGGTGAGCACACACCTCCTCTGTTATGGCCTTCTGCGGACAAAAGTATTGTTTGGTTTTACACCAGCTCCTCAACACAGTTGAGACTGGAAATCTATTTGTAATTTAGTTTGTATGTAACTCCAAAGTCATTTTAACCACTGAATCATATTCAGTGCTATGCATTTGTTGCCAGGTTATGTTCTCCTAAATGAGTCATGAAGATATAATATAAAAATACTATACAAAAAAAAAATTAAAATAATACATTATAATTAATAATTAATATTAATATCCTAGAAGCATAGGGCATGAGGCAGCATACATCATGGACAGGACACCAGTGCATCAAAGTGCAACACTTGTTTTATTTATAAACTGTGAAGTAAATTAAAACTTATTTAAACGTGCAGAAATTAAAAGTAAATATTCACAATCTCCCATTCGTCCCCAGTTGATATTCAGCATCAGGCCCCTTTCAGCTTTCTTTATAATCTGCACCGTGAAAACACTGACGCAGACATCCCTCAATTTATTTACAAGTTTTGTAAGAAATGTAAGATATAGCTGCACTAACAGTTTATAATACTTTTTATTTTAACATTTTTGCTACATTAAAATGTAACACGCGACACCTGTCATTATGTTATTGATCGCAAATGCCAGACAACAGCTGTGGAAGGGACTTTAAGATGCTCCCACACTCCTGTTCTATTTCGGGGCATGTTGGACTTGAGAAACATCTTTTCACTCTGCAACAGACAGAATTTACAGAAAATTTGACATTTTTCTGTGGAAAACTGACTGAAGAAAATACTTGTTAAATACTAATGAAGTAGAAAATGTTAATAGAAGTTTGCTGCTGAAAACTGCCATAACTAGCAAATAATATGGTGTGACATCCATAATTTACATCTACAGCGGATTTTGGCCTCTCCAAGATAATAGATGAGCAAGTGACAATGAAGACAGTTTGTGGCACTCCGGGGTACTGCGGTGAGTTTTCACGCTTTGCTTCCACTTGCATACATCACATCATAACTCACCTTTTTATAACCTACGAGATCTGTTCAAAAAGCAGTGCTTCGGGCTTGTGGCGGAAGTGGAAGCTCAGCGAACCTCTGTGTTTCAGCTGTCACAAGCTTGACACAATTCAAGCGTGTCCGTGCTAAACACAAAATCGACCACGTTCAGGGGCCCACTCATTTCGGATGAGCGTAGAGGCTGCTGAACCTGGCTTCCGTGACTCCTCGCAGAAAATCACTGTCCTTTCAGCACCATTTTGATTTTTGGAAAACGTTACTGGCGCAATATCGGGTGAGTGTCGGGTGCTGAATTCTCTCGTATGTTACAGAAGGCAAATGACCAAGTGTTTTCTGAAAACAATGCAAACAGGTTTCTCCTTTTTTTAAAAAAAAAAAAAAGCACTGTACAACAACAGGTAGCTTGCAAACCATCACTCATCTTGAGCAAGTTTCACATCGTGACAAGCCTGTAACCACTAACACAACCAGCAAAGGTTCACTGAACTTCCACCCTCCCACGATCTCAAAACAGCCTCACCTCATGGCCATTGTCATTAGTCTGGATACTTTTTGAACAGACCTTGTGGAAAAAAATTCAGAAATACACCCAACAGAAATCTGCAGGGCCACACTGGATATGACACAATCTGAATGTAACTGTGAAAATGTGTGTGAACCAAACGGTTCTGACCATCTCCCTTCAGCTCCAGAAATTCTCAGAGGCAACACTTATGGTCCAGAAGTGGATATGTGGTCTGTGGGAGTCATTCTCTACATACTGTGAGTTAAAACTGCACGAGCAGTTATGATTTTCTGCTCATGATATGACTTCTTGTGACATTCCTACACTCTTTAATGACGGTATTCAGCGTAACGTGTCGATTCCAGCCTACATCCACTCGTACTGAGCCACAAGTCAACTACTTAGAGCTGCAGCAGTTGTGGGCCAGGAATCACAGACAGTGAAGCAGAACACATCTTGCACTGGACAAACATTCATCACAGGATGTTCACAAACACCAATGAAAAGACTGGAGAGATATCGGTCCAGCAGATAAACCTGTCTTTTGATTGTGGAAGGAACCCAGAGAACCCTTAGAAAGTACAAGAGAAGCATGCAGACTGTTCAACTGCTGCCCCCCACGTCCCTTCACGATTAATCCTCATCAGAATGTTTACACCCCTGTAGACTGGAACTGAATTATTTTTTCAAAAATAACACTTCAAATTTTTCTCTTCATCTCTTTCAGGCTTTGTGGCTTTGAACCCTTCTTTGATCCAAGGGGAGACCAGTATATGTACAGTCGCATCCTTAACTGTGACTATGAGTTTGTCTCCCCCTGGTGGGATGAGGTTTCCCTCAACGCCAAAGACCTGGTTCGTTTACCCCTCTCTCAAGTGTATTAAAAAAAAACCATGACAATCACTGCTAATAAAATCATTGGTCACTCAGTAAAATTTTATAACCAAGAACATGTAAAGTAATGAACTTTATATATATATATTTTTTTTTTTACACAAACTGAACTCTGAGGACCCAGGCTCAAATCCTACCTCCTGCTTTACTCCCCTTGAGCAGGTTACTTGCTCTAAAGTTGTTCCAGGAAGTATTACTCAGCTACATAAGTGGGTGAATCAGTGCGAGTAGCTTAATGTTGTAAGCTACTTTGGAGAAAAGGGAGAAAAAACTAAGTGACATGAGCAGGAAAGAAGCCCAGGTTTGCCAACCAAAAGAACTTTTATTCAGAAATTGTAACACCATAAATGAGGATATGGTCCCCCTAAAGGAGAATCCAAAACAAACAGCTACTAAGACATCACCAAAAGGCTCAGAGCATCTGCATAACATCCATGTTAATTCCCCCCACAGATGGCAGTAGCTGGGCATTGTTGCCTTAGGGCCCACAGTTCAACCCCACCCCCCACTGCAGCTGTACCACACCTCCCACCTGCTCACAAAATTTAAATAATGCATTGCATTTTCCCTCAGCAATAATCTAATGACACATTAGTGTCACAATTGAGCATATGGCCAGTCATGGGGCAGAAGGGCTCACACTTAAGGGTATTTTAACAACAAAGTAATCAAAACCCAGTCAGACCACAACTTTACTAGTCCCTCCAAGGCACCCACCTGCTCCTCACTAACCTGTCCCCCATTGCACTCCCTTTGGTCCTCAGACCAGCTGCTTTTGTAGTCTCCTGTTAATGGGCTTTAATTGCGTGCAGCTGGTCATCATTCAGCACATTAAGTCTTGGCAAGAGCCCCCAGTGAGGAGCTGCCTGTCAGTCTCAGTTCCACTTTAGTACCCAAGTACTAAATGCAGCACAGAGCAGTAATATGTTAATAACGTTACACTGATTTTATATTTGGAATTACCAGTATGTTTTTTCTATTCATCAGCACTGGTGTTTAGTCTATATGGATCTGAGACACTCTGCATGAGTATGCCTGATACTGCTTGGTTTCTTTACTCACCCTCTGTTCCATCCCCTGGGTGAGCAGGTCAGTAAGCTCATTGTCCAGGACCCCCGCAAGCGGCTGACGGTACAACAGGCCTTGCAACATCCCTGGGTGCTAGGAAAGGCTGCTCGCTTCTCACACATGGACACCACCCAGAGAAAGCTGCAGGAGTTTAACGCCCGGCGAAAGCTAAAGGTTAGCTGGACACCTGGCGGAAGCCAGTTTGCGCAGAAACTCCCAACATTATAGAAGTCATTGGTTTATAAAAGTGGAAGAGATCTGAGGGACATTAAGATGAGTCTTTCAGGCTGCAACACTGTTGATTCAGGAAACTTTAATGTTCATTTAAAAATCAATAAATTGGCACTTTCAGAGTTTCTAGCATTCTGCCTTTGCTTATGACTCACTTGGTGTTGGAGGTATTAATCTCAAAATTACATTCCCTTCTACTCCAACATTGTTTCCTAAGCTGTGGGTTATGACCCCATAAAAGTGAACAATTACCCAGAGTATCTAGGCTTTACTGCACAAAAAACAAAAATTTCTCCAATCTTATAGATGACAAACCTCACAGTTCAATCTATGGTGTCATCCTGCAAGGATTTCTGCTCCTTTATGTCATTAGTTTAGCACGTTTTTGTCTGTTATTGTCACTAAGATCAGATCACTTTTTATGCATAATTGACACAGAAAACCAAAGTCACAAACTTTTAATTGCAACTGCATGTTTCTGCATCACTACTGAGATTTTTGCTCTCCTACAGGCTGCAATGAAGGCTGTTGTAGCTACCAGCCGCATGCACGAAGGCTCCCGCCGACGCACAGACAGCTGTGAAGGCCCGGGGTCTGACAAGTCCTCTCAGCAAAGCAGCATGCAGAAAGCGTTTTCCCAGGACCACCGGAGACAAGAGCACTGCACCAGAAGCTCTCCGGTCCCTTCTGGGGACACGGCCTCACCAAGCCAGTCTCCGCCCCTGCCTCGTGGTCTTCCACATTGCAGCCCCAAGAAGTCTACTGCCCAGCCCAGGCCCACAGGGTCCCCAACAAGCCCCTTGCCAACCCGGCCCTCACTTAAGCCTGAGGGCTTGAAACAGGTGTCTCTACTCCCCAAAACTGCAGTGGTCCGTCCCAGGATGCCCACTAAGAGCTGTTCAGTGGTTCCAGCTGACAAGCATGGGGCCTCCCCTGTCCTAACCACTCCGCCAAGTCCCAAAAGCCTCAGCAATGGCTTTGTAGTGGAGGTTGAGTCTAACAAGACGGCTCAGTGCCAGTGAAGATGCAACTGGAAGAACAAAGGCAGAAGCGGACTCGTTTTGGGGCACGAGGGTAAATCCGCTGTTTGACTCTTAGTACAAAGAAAGAGCAGATCCATTATATCCACTTCCCACGTATCTCGTTTTATCGAGGACAACTACAGTCTTACGGAAACCCTTTTTTCTTCTTATTCTGAGTGTAAACCAGTATGTCAGATATACAGCTGTAGCAGAGAATGATCGATTTGGTGGCCATCAGAAATACAGTGGTGCTTGAAAGTTTGTGAACCCTTCATAACTTTCTATATTTCTGCATAAATTTGACCTAAACTACATCAGATTTTCACACAAGTCCTAAATTAGATAAAGAGAACCAAATCAAACAAACGAGTCAAAGAAATTAGACATGGACATTTATTTATTGAAGAAAATGATCCAATGACACGTCTGAGTGGCAAAAGTATGTGAACCTTTAGGATTAGCAGATAATTTGAAGGGGAAATTATTCAGAAATATAGAGAGTTCTGAAGGGTTCGCAAACTTTCAAGCACCACTGTATCTTGCTGGTGTTTGAATTCATGACTTTATACCCGATTTGTCACTCTGATTTATAGTGTAGAGCCTTTTATGCTACTGTACATGAGTCCTTGCTTAATATTCCCTTCATGGTTTTCTTCTCGTTTGACAGTCACATGGTAAGGATGTAGTATTGTGAAATCATACATATAGTAAAGGTGTACAATATTAGTGTGTGGAACCACAGCTCATAATATTGTTTCTACTGTAAATGCTTTTGAAGCCAGAATCATTTCCTCGTCAGATGTTATGAACGGCATCCATTCGTCGTGGAATCTCTGTAGGGCTGCATCTTCAACGTCTTTGTTTGAAAGATGTTGGCACCACAAGATGTTGGATTATAGGATAGCCACTAGCTGTAAGAGCAATTTATTTGAATAATTTCTAAGTAGAACTTGTTCTTCTGCTTCATTCCACTGAGAAATGTTCACAGCCACACTACCTACCTCGTGACGGCATTGAGACTTCCGGCAACAGACTGTAGAATTCTTTCCAAGAACAGGAACATGAGTAGTTGATTTTATACATTGTACAGTCATATTCATCACACTTCAATTCACTTTCGATGTCAAAGGGCTCTTTACCGCTGCCATAACACATTAACAAAATAAGAAGCCATTCCATGGTCGGAAAATCCGATTCAACACGATTTGTATGAAATCGCTCACCTGACCAGACACGATCCGTCAGGTTTTTCCATTGTCGAATGAGGTCTGTAAAAGAATTTATATATAAAAACTGATGGCAAAGAATACAGAATTGCCTCAAAGGGGCTACATTTGTACAGCGATATATAAACAAACATTCAAAGGGGATTGTTGCTTTCAAAACACTTCACAATAAAACACGCCAGTGCAGCCGATGTTTGTGCTTGTTATGACGTTTCAGTGTTTACGTTTTCGTTAATAAATGTGGAAGGCACTCTGAGACTGGCGCGTTTTTGGGGTGCGGGGGCAGAACGACAAAGGTGGGCGTGATTAACCCTTTACTCGCATGTAAAACTTGAAACGGCCGCAGGACGGGACCCAAGTCCGAAGCAGCAACTCGGCGACCACTCAACCCGCGTCTTTAGAGAGGAAGCGGAAGTTGCTCAGGCGCGCCGAACCTCTGCGGCGCTTGTCGGCTCGAGGTCACGTGACGTCAAAGTGGCCGTGCCGGCTCGAGGCTCACGTGCTGTGAGAAGTGGCGGTACAAACCGTTCAAATGCAGCGATTTGTGTGAATCATTTCGTTCGTAGGCGCTTCTTGTCCACGACTGTTAAAATTCAATTTCGTATAAAATATGATTGAAATAAAATACCGCCGATATCATTTTACATGCTACTCGTGATTTTATTTGAAATAAATGTGGGAAAAATAGCCATATGTGTATGTAATGATTTAAATGAGCAGCTCATCAAAACCCCTGAGCGACAAACCAAAAGCAACGGGTACGATCGAGGTGAGCTTTTAGTGAAGTTATTTACCTTTATTTAGCCTTTGTTCTTGTTTAGGCCCCAAACGACATAAAGCGAATTCCTCGTTTATACATTTATTTATTCACCTCTGTCAAAATACACTTACAGCATAACGTGGGGTTTTAATATAGAGTCCCTTGCAGTACGTTGACTATTAATGTATGCAGCTGTATTGTTCCTATGCCGATTTAGGGTAAGTGCAGCATCGTGAGCGGCGGTACTGAGGCAGGAGGCCAAATCGAACCAGACACTTTGTCGATTCCGGCTCTAAAAATTAAACATAGATGGTTTTGTTAAAATTGTTGTTAAAACCAAAATTTGTGACGAGTCTTGGATTCGGGAAGCGATATAAATGACGTAAACTGCAATGATTCTCTACGTCTATAAGCACCTGGCCTCCCGCCCCCGCCCGAAAGAAACCTCCCATTCGCTGTTCTCGTGCTAAGCCTCCGCCTGCAGTTCACCACGGGCGCCCTTTGACTGACAGCGACAGCGGCCAATAGCAACATGGGAAAGCGTCCAGCCTATAGAAGGGAGGCTCCCTGTTGTCTTCGTGCGTTTTTAATGTTTATGTCGTTCGAATGACTGTAGGCTGGAAACGAACGGCGTCGCGAGTAACAAAGTTGTCGTTGTAGCTGATTCAGCTTCGCTAGCATTTCGAGGTGGGACATATTCTGCCGAGGAGGACATCATGTGTGAAGTGGTCCGAATATCTAAAATAATCCTTCTGATTACATGCCAGTTGTTCTGGGTAAGAACGTTTGTTCCTCCGAACGTGTTCACTCGTAAGTCTTAAACCCGAACCGACACGAGCAGCGCTTCCTTCGCTGTGTTTTTCTTCGTCTTTCTGGCATGATGTGCTTTAAATTTTGTTTGTCCTACACTTAACCCGAGTGTCTTTCTCAGCAGGGACGTCAGTGACGTTCCTAGTTGTGCGCGTGACTGGATGGAGGGATGTTGACCGCGATGAGGCGTTTCTGTTACCGCTGTTCCTCCTGAAGGAGAATCAAAGAATTCACGTCAGGGGTGAAAAAAGAAATAAATAGTGAAATAGTTCCAGTTCTGTCGGGTTAACGCGGGCGGTTAACGTGAGCTCAGCTTATTAAATGTTTGCATGACACTAATGAAACTTACGTTAGCATTGGAGGAAGTTTTTTTTTTTTTTTTTTTTTTTACCTGCTTATTTATAAATCGCACCTGAAAGTGCACACAGTGTGTGTCCCTGGCCCATTTGAGTTCAGATAAAAAATGATACAATCTTTAAATAATTTAATGATCTAAAAATAGGATGTGTTCAGATTACCGAATGCTGTGTTTTTCTCGAAGAAAATTTCTATTCGTAAAGGAGTTGTGTGTGTGTGTGTGTGTGTGTGTGTACCTGAGAAAAAGGTGTGTTTGCCATGTTGTTGGTCCATGAGAAATGCTGCCGTTGTGCTGCCTTTGCTCGCTGTAGTTCGCTGCCCTCCTGGTCGCCCTGACTGCTGTGTACCTCAGGCACAACTACCAGCGAACTGGGCTCCTGCTTTACAGCGCGGGCATCATCTTGCCGGGCATCGTGGCGCTGGTCAGCGTGGCCTTCCTGCTGAGCGCCACCGCGGTCGGCTGCTCCGTGTTCAGCAGGAGGAGCGCCGGGCTGCAGGCTCTGGTGAGGGACGGGGAACGCGACTGTCCGCTGTGGCCCAAAAGGGCAGCAAGGTGCAGGACAGCACTGATCCCTGTAGTCACCGCCTTCGAGAGTTAGAGCAGTAGGACAGGTTGTCGCAAAGCTGCTTATTTCGCTGTCACACGTTTTTGTTTTTTTTCCTCTTTACAGTTTGTCTACCTGCTCCTTATTGTGTTTTGCCTCCAGGCCACAGCAGCGACTTTGTCCTATGTGAACACAGGAAAGGTGAGTGGTGCTGGGAAAATTCCACAGTCTGCATGGTCAATGTTGTAAAATGTCGTGCGGCGTGTTCCTAACCTCGGGAGAATGACGCGTTTTCTGTTGGGACCACTGTGGCTCACATGAGTTTCTTTGCCGCTTTCAGTAGACTGAACACTTTGAATGCAACCGAGCCAAAACCATTAAAAATGTAAATACTGGTCCAGGGTAACATCAGGTACCGTGTGTCTTAATTCAGTCTGGAGATTAAGAATGTACGTTACTGTGTTTTAAAAAGAAAATTAGTTTTTAATTATTGTTCTGCTAAAGCCACATCCCGATTACAGTGGAAATGTAAATGCATGGACAAGTTTATCACGTGCATTAGTTTCCTGATGCATTCTGGAGTATTTAAAAAAAGTGCAGTCAGTTTTGAATTGACATGCAAAACTGCAGTGTCTTTGTTTCCTCCGATGTCACCTGTCTTGGGTTTTATGTGACACCAGGATCTGCTGTTTGTCACCTGCAGGTCGAGTCACAGTTTGAACCATTTTGGAACATGTTTCAGAATTACACTGGTCACAGTCAGGATCCTGATTCTAATCCAGTGGATGCCATTCAAGAAGAGGTGTGTTTCCTTACCCTGGTGAACTCAGCATGTACAACATTAAACTGGGCAGAGATATAGACTATTTCTAATGAAGATATGACCGTTTCAAACGGCTTGGAGCGGATAACTGTACAACTGATTCTTTCAATACTGTGTTGCAGCCCTCAATTAAAACCTAAATGTATATGATAATATTAATACGAATATAATAATACTTTGGAAAAGAAATCAATAACATATAATAAGTTACCTACTTTATACTACATTTGTTCCCCATACAGCTTAATTGTGCTTCTAGAATATATGCATGTATATGCTTGTGTATATGTAAATCGTTAACTACATATAATGAAGTCAGGATTATTATTATTATTATTATTATTATTCCCCCCTGCCAAATCTTTAACGTGGAATTTGCCATTAACTTGTATAAGTATCTTTTAAAGGTGACGTTTAAAAATGAATGCTACTTTAGGTTGACTCCCCAGATGAATTTTCTCCGTACAGCTGCAGTGCTGTGGAGTCTGTAATTACACCGACTGGCTGAACACCCCTTGGTTCAACCAGACTGGGCGTCTTCAGGTGCCACACAGCTGCTGCAACTCTGTCTTCCTTAACTGCAGTGGTGCTCTGGACCATCCTGAACTACTGTACCTGCAGGTACCTCTTTGCCCACCTTGTAGAAGTCATCTGAGTGTTCCAGCCTGGTTTTAATTGTACCAAAAACCCTCTATTATTTACAGACTCCAAAATGAAGCTTTATTATAGATCATCCAGTTAATTGTATTTACAGAATCTAAAGGTAAAATGACATTTAATGTCAAAAATTTTTGGGTGCTCTTGGAAACCACCATTTGGTATTTAAATTCAAAATACATTTTAGAAGGGTTAGTCTGTGGGAGAAGGAATTGGTGAACAGATATTTTATACTAGGCTAATATATATATTTTACATACAGGGATGCCGTATGAAACTGGAAGATGGTTGGATTTTTTTGCTGCGCCTCATCATTTTTTCATCTGTGGCAATTGCTGTGGTTCAGGTGAGCTGATGACAGTACTAATACGAAACATGATAGTTGAAAAATGCTGGGTTTATGATTGTTATAGGCAAAAGCATTAGGGCTAAAGCGATCGACCGTGTTAATAATCAAGTACTTTACTTGACTAATAATTAGAATAAGCAGTAACCGGATATCCAGCTTTTTTTACGTTTTATTAAACTGTAATAGAAAATGTATATAAAGGGGGGGGGGGTATGCCAAGGCCCTGGTAATGCACAGTCAGCAGAGTCCAGGCTGTAAGTCTTTACCCCCAAGCCACATGTCCATCATCCCCCGACACACTGCAAAAAAAAAAAACAGCAAGTTCTGACCGCTTGTCCGCTACTTGGTTTGGAGTGCTGACGCACTGGACCTCCTTCTGGTAAAACTCGTCATCACAGAACAAAGTGCAGGAAAAACGGGGGGGAAATGGCTGGAAATGCTACACTATGGCTCACATTCATTGTCAGCCAAGTCAAGTGGACAGAGTGGCGCCACAGCGGGCTCATGAGCACAAAGAGCACAGCAAACTTTTTCTTTCACACACATCGAGGAATAGTACTTAAAACATCCTAGCTTTGTGCGCTAGGAAATAAAAGTATTTATGAAAAAGTAGATTAAAACGTGAAATTGGATTTAACAGGAAAGTGCAGCATTGTTGATTAAAGTACTGATGACTGTATGAACTAAAAAGCTGAGACTGAGTGCCTTTTATTTTTGTGAGGTCATTGTTCCTTTTTGGATTCTTCAGCTGTCTGTGTTCTACTGACCTTAGCAAAGGTCAAAATTTTAAAGTGGGTGGCAACTGTAAAGTGGTACAAACCCAAGAGCTGTTTTTTACTGTGACGTTGCAAGCCTGAGTCTCTTCGTGATGTTCATAATATTGTAAGGAAGAGCTGTTCAGTTGTTTTTTGTCTTTTGTCCAAGATTTTCGGATTGGTCAGTGTGGCCCAGCTCATGAGGTGTGAACCTTTGCAAGAGTACCGAGTCCTGGACACAGAAGTGCTGAGTTAGGGTTGTTCTGATCCAGTTCAGAAATTAAAAGAGAGGACTTGGCCTTTTATGTTTTGTAGTTTTGCCTGTTGCTGATGGATTTTTGTTTTTCAAACATGCCCAAAAAGACACACACGGATGGTAACATTACAGATTACGTAGAATTTTTGTGGTAGCTCTCTTCAACTTAATTTACATTCTATGTATGATTTTTTTTTGTATAAATGAGAATTTATACTGTAATAATTTCTGTAATTTTATCTGTTTACTTAATACAAGTTTCTTATTTACAACTATAGTAGCAGTGAAAAATTGTACACTGGAAGTTAGTTACTCTGTTCGTCACTGACAAGTTATATGTTTCTGTAAATATTTGAAAACTCTCAATCATCCTCAAAGTTGTCAGCCTTTTTTTACATTGCACAAATGCAAAATGTGGTAAACAATAGAAACTCTCGAACCACTGACTGTATGATTGGGAATTGTATTCCTTCTAAGCTTTTAATATTTTAAAAAGGCCCTGGTGAATTAACATTGCAAAAAATGATCTTCTTGGATTACAGAGTGCCTATAGGAGCCCTAGCTCAGCAAGTTTGGGGATTTAAGTTGATCTAAGACAGATAAATTTCCTCCACACAAATTTAACCAGTCGTCCGTACAGTGAACTTTAGAACTACCCAGTCTGACATCTGCTGTCTCCTCGACTTGCAGACCTCTAGTCGCAGTTGTTTTCGTAATTCAGTTTGTTCATAAATCCCAAAATACTGTGAGTTAGGTGTCAAAGTCAGAGCTTCAAAATGCATTTTCCCCTTGTCTTATTTACAGGTTAGGCTCAGTATTACTCTCATACAGCTGAGGTAACTGAAAATAGGAAGCACTGTAAACATCTTGTTAATTTTGAGCGACATTAAAGTTAAAATTAAAAAGAGAAATGAAAGCTTTAAAATGAACTAAACTATAGGCAATGTTGTATATAGTAGGATGGGGTTTAGTTGACTGTATGGACTGGGCTGCTAGTCCCAGTGCTGCAAACACTGCAGCCCCTCAGCAGCACTGTGTTTATATGAAACTGCGCAGTCGTACAAGTCCAGTTACACCTGTTTTTCACTCTGTGATACTAAAGCTGTCTGTCTTTTTACTACTGAAGCACAAACTAAATATGCTTTTAACCTTGAAAATGTAAATATCCCACACCTGATATGTACAGAATGCCAAGTCTTTAAGTTGTATGTGTTGTACTACTATGAAATCAGAGTTTGAACTTAATGCAATATGTGTAGTTGTTCCACTAAGATGGTCTTCACACATGGTCAGGTAAACTTCACTTCACTTTTACCTGCTAGCTGAACCAGTGAAAACATTATAACCCTTTATATGTCCTCCATACTTAATGAACACCGAGGTCATTTAATGAACACCTGTGTCCTCCACAAAAGCACATTTCATGATGTAAGGCTTCCTAAGCCCTCGGTCCATAAGGATGAGGATCTCCATGTATGTAGTACTGTGACTCTCTCAGCTAATATGCCATGCAGTTACTGTGGGAATAGTATTATTTCATAATTTGTAATTCTGTCATATGTATGTCATTCACATTTTATAATTAATGATGTGAATGCTGTGCATTTGCCATGTCTGATTTGCTGAACTGGTATTTTAAATTTAGGCAAATGAGACCAATATAATTATTTGCACATAATTCATTTTTACTGAACTAAAAAAAAAAAACCAGTTTTGCACTGTGTGCCTCGTGAGAGTATGATGACCAGTATATACTGACATTGTAAATGTTCTCATCAGACATGAACAGTGAGACCCAGTAACATTAACAGGGGCCAAAAGTTCAGACTGCAGTAGTTTTCCATTATAGTTGAATTCAATGTGGAGTGATCTGGTAAAATGTGAAGATTTTCCCTTAACCTAGACTCCCTGACGGTGTGAAACTTACTGCATACCGCAGGTGATCCTGGGATTCTGAACAAAATGCCTCTTTTAAACAACAGATTATAAAATGGGGACAGGATATCAGTAAGTAAGGCAGGTAAACCAAGTACAAAACAAAAGGTTTTTTGGGGGCGGGGGGGGGCTGCAAAATATGACCAATCCTAACCTGCCCACATTTCACACTCTGCAGCTTGCTGTGTACTTTGTTCTTCCAGTCCTTTCCAAACTTCTCAAACACATGCCTCTTATACCGGTGGTGTTGTCATGATAGTGGCTGCTGGCCTTTGTTATTCCAGAGAACTGCATCTGTCCTTCAGGTTCAGTCCTGGTTGGTTACATCATCTTCCAGCTCAAAATAAATTACATTTTTTAATACAAGACTATTGTTTACTGTATATTTTCTTATATCTATTAAGTTGAATCGCTACTTGTTTTTCCAACTCACTGACTTCAAATTTGGCCCACAGGTATTTCTCACCCTAAGTGAGGTTTCTGCAAAGTCAAGTCCATCAAACTCCAAAAAGGTTACTTTAATATTTTGTAAAAGTAAGATTTGGTCTCGGACAAGTCTTGGAGAAGCAGGAGTAGCGACAGCCGCAGGGTGTCGTGGCGTCACGCGCAGGGCGTAGGTACGTACCGAGTGACAGATTTTCTTGCCACACGCACTGCGCATATCACTGCTGCTGGCACCAGTGCTTCCCTCAGTGCCATCTGTGTGTTGGACCGCAGGAACCAGTAGCTGTTACATATGAGAAATGAAAATGTAAGAATAAATCATATATGAAACACACGTGCTGCTGCACACGTTAATGATGTAGGAATAATAATAATGTTTGGCCATATATAGTTTCTTTTTTCCTTTCCACTTGACTAAGACCAGCATTAACAATACAGGACGTATGCACTTAATTCAACCACTTTAATGGTAGAACAGTTGGGAGATCACCTCTCCACCGCGGGCAGTGCTGGGTAAGTGTTAAGGATGTATATTTTTGTACTAATCTTCACCCAAAACTGTTTGAATGGCGAATACAATAATGTACAAAACACTTTTATAAATTTATACGTTGAGTAAATTTATATGAATCGATTACGAACTGCCTACTGTAGCCGAATGCAGGTGTTGGTTGTGTCTCGCGCTCATTAGCGTAAATTATGCGGTTTCAAAATGATTTCTATTCTTTAAAAAAGAATGTTAAGCTAATAGAAATATTAGTGTAACGATATAAATGTTGAAGAGCTCGCGCACACGCAGAAAAGGCTGCATTGTAACAGACAGATAAAGCGCCCTGTAGGAATTCACGAATCTGTATTCAAACCCTAATCGTAACGAAATCGTCAGCAGTTTTAGCCAATAGGAGGGGGGACTACTTGAAAATGACACGAGAAGCGCCGTATAACAGCTCTCGATAGGCGGGACTTTGCCACCGACTCCGCACCAATAGCGTTCTCTCAGCGGTGGCGTTATTGTGTAGTGGGAGAAAGCACGCGCCGCCGAGTTAACAGCGCGGGTATCGGTGCCCTTGGAATAGGTCAAGTAATCGCTCGAAAGAAAACACCGGGGTTAAGGAGAAACAGGTAAACGAAAGGAAATGTTATAATGTGTGGTTTTCACATGTTTGGGGCGACTATTTATCAGGGAAAAAAAGGTTAGTTATTATACGGTTAAGAACGACGAAGGCCTAGTTAGGCCTCGGCAAATTTCCGCTGCATGCGCGGTTTTTTTTCCCTCCCTCCAAACTGAAGCGATGTGTGATGTTTTGAGATGAGAAAAACGTGCACGCGCGAACCGTAAATAAACTTTTTGAGAAATACGTTTCCTCTGTTTCGGTTACGTAAAGAACGGAGTCGTTCAGTGCCGTATTGTTTCGCACGCTTTGGGTCCTGAAGTTGGCCATCTTGGCTGCGCTCTGCGGCTGCGGACCTGCGTCTGGTATCACTGCGCCATTGGAGGGAGCGCGAGCGCGAGCCCGCCTTCCGGCGCGTGTTCGATCTTCAGCGTCGCGTCTCACGTCATTTTCGTTTCGGGAGATGATTTTATAACTGCGATGTAGACAGATAGCCCCCCCCGCGGTGTTTACGTTGCACTTTGTTTCGGGGGTCTGTTTGAAGCGCACGGTAAACGAGCTTGCCTGCAGTGTCTTCAGATGACGGGCGAACTGTAGAGGAACTAACTACATACTTTACGTATAAAGTCGGAACGACGATGTAGTTCCAACGTCTGAGGTCAGAAACGGTCCGATTTATTTGCGTCACAACGCTAAAGTTTCTTTTGCAGGTAACTTTTTCTTAATTCTGCCTCCTTGTCAGTTCTTTCAAGTATAGCTGTAAATAACTTAAATGGTGAGACTTTATTTTCCCCTCTAATGCTTCTAAAGCCCAAGTTGGCTTAAGTTATAGATCTTTAGTGGTTCGAAACGACTTGTAGGCCAGAGATATGGCGCCGTTACACACCAGTATTGCCCAGGATTATGATGTTTGACTTGCATTCGGTGCTGATCTGTGTTTGTGGTCAATGGTTTTGTGGAATCCAGTTAATTTGTGTCAGTCTTATGGTGAAGAAGGTTCTTCATCGATAATGTGTTTAAAGTTGCAGTTAAAATATTGACGTAAACAGTTTCCATGACCGATCTGGTAAAACATGCCTCTTCGTTACTGTTGAAAATAAATGTCCTCTTCAAGTGTGAGATGTTACTACTGTGTGTTTTGTGGAAAAAATACATTTAAAAAATGCTGCTTAAAGTAACATCTTCAGAAAGGTTGAGTGCAGTTGAAACCACATTTGTAGCACGTAGAAACCTGTTATGAAATCTGAGGTTTTTAAATGCGTGTGAATAAGAAGCCAGTCAGTCCTGGAGACTAATGGTTCTTTTGGTCTCTCCACAGGTATTTCCCGAAGAAGACCGAACATCTTGCCTCTTTCTTAATTTTTTTTTTTAACAGCACCTATTCTTGGTCTTCCTGGTTGGTTTTGTTTTAGTTTATTTTGCTTTCTGTGTGTATTTCTGTTACATTTTGTTTTGGTACCTTCAGATTCGGGATCTGTGAAGTGTCTACATGGCAGTCAGAAGGGGACACATTAGGTACTTGAAAGTGAGTAGCGGATTCGTACGTCTACTGAAACTGTTTAGGTTGATATGTTGAACCGGTTACTAACATTTATGTTTTTTGTGCTGTCAGGTAGCTTTGCAGACATATCATCTTGACCCTTTCCTCAATAAGTTAACTTGTGATGTAAAAACTAAAAATTGCACCTTCCTTTTGTGAAGTTTGTTGCCATCTATATTGTAAAAGTGTATAGGCCTCTCTTTATTTGAAATTTACGCGTGTTGGAAATACTTCTGGTTTTGCTGTCATTATTTATACAAGGGAGCAAGGTTTTTGTACAGAAGACACCTGATATTTTTAGTTTAATAGCAATATATGGGTGAAATTTCCTATTTTGAAGGCCATAAGTGGTTAAACTTTAAAAAATAGAATAGCAAACATGATTTCCCACATAAGAGTCTCGAACATGTCAAGGTAGACAAGCTGCAGAACACTGTTTGTATGTAGTGTACCGTGGTATGATAACCAACCTTATTTGGGAAGGAGGTATAGTTCTCTTCCTGTCCTGGGCCTACTGAGGTGGAGTTTTTCACCTAGGGAGTAAATGGTCAGGGTTGGGTGGTTTTCTGTCAAAATCCTATCAAGTTGTGTGCAATAAATGTTTGATACATTGCTTAAAGTGAGTACTATTATCAAATGTCTTAAAAATGCAGTTTTGTATGTACACACTTGTGTTTTTGTCATTGATTGTGTGTAGAAAATTTGAAATGGCTATGTCGGTTTCTGTACACTTGTCAAAGATTTGCCTCCTCGAAAGATGTCCTCTGCCCCATTTTACATGTATTTTGCGACTTGATTTAGTGACACAACTAAGTTTAAGACACTCCATTTGTCCGGAAAGCATGGGGAAATGCCCACGAAATGAAGAATTAAATAAAGGAGCATATGGCTTCTCAGGGTGATCATGAATGATGCAAAACAAGTGTTGCTATTGCAGGTTTGCGAGGTTCAGAGCTGCCAGGGTAATGAAAACAGGGAAGCACAACAGCACGGGAATAAGGGTGCCGGTTCACTAAAGGTATGTTCACAGGGCGAACGTGAGCCGTGTTTGTATCTCTGTCATTGATTCCAGCCTCACTCATCAGATATTATTTTTACAGAATTAGGCTTATAACGCCAATATAAAAACAATTTGGAATATAGGAGGGGCAGGTCTCCTAGAAGCTGTTGCATAGCCTTTACTACATGTTGCATGTTATACTTTTTTTTTCTATATAGGTTGCTCATGGGACACAGTGCATAAGAGGTTCAAAAGCTTAAATTAATCTCTGGCTTTGTTTATCACAATTTGACCATTAACTAAATATTTACACGTTAGCTGGTTTGTACCGTAGTAAAATTGTGGTGGTAGTGTAGTGGTTAGCACTGCCATTTTGGATTCTTAAGAATCCGTGTTCAAATCTCACCACCTGCTGAAGTTCCCTTGAGCAAGTTACTTGCCCTGAATTGATGTAGTAAAAATGTCTCAATCATTGTTAAGTCATTGTAACGCTTAAAATTGATTTAGAAAAATATTAATCAAAAGTAGATGGTGTCTTTACTGTCCTAACAGTGTAATGCAGAATTTCAGATGCAGACCACTACATCCAAAATAATGCTGTAGCATGTAAGTGTCACAAACTCAGGGTAACGTCCAGAAAGCTTGTCTTCTGCATTGACACCTGAGTAGTGACAGAAGCTGTGCTTCTTGTTCAGTATTTCATATTGCGGGCATTTTCCTAATTTTTTTGTTCAAGTTACAAATACAGTAATGATGGCACTATCCATCAATTGGTTTTCTGGGGCTGGAGTAGGCGTCGAGGTTGCTTATTGGAACACTAGTCATCGGTTTTGAAGTGCAGCCTGGACAGTCTTCACCGTTTTAAACAACGATTTGATTACTTGTTTTAAGTTCAGCTTTCCAGTCTGTACAGCTTCCCTTTCTCGTGATCGGTCCTGATGTTTTGTGGAAAGGGCACGTTTTTCACGGTGTAGACCACTGCTGATGCATTCTTCTTGGCACAACTTTGCTGAAACATTATAGGTTGGACCTTGGGCATCTGTTTTGCAAACTTCTTGTATTTGTTGTTTTTGAGTAGAGAATCATAGACAATTAACCTGGATAGTTGAATTGTTGTATTCTGTCTGTTTGGTTTGGACGCGTACCCTGCTGGCTCGTGTAGAAAGCTGCATATCGTCCAAGTAAACTCGTTTGCTTTTGTGGGAATGCGGCAAGGCTGATGCACAAACTGCATAATTTGTGTTTTGAAATTGACTTTGGTTGTTGTTGAGGACTGTGAAGCTCTGAATTTGAGCAGAAGAAACATTTGCATTGTAAGCGTTAGTCTTTTGGGCTTGTCTGAGTACTGCGACTCAACTGAATGAAGTGTACTTTGCACAGCTTCCACTTTGTTTCTGCCATGTGAACTTTGCCCTTTCTGATTTCCTACCTCCTTGCAGGAAGTTTATGACATGTCTAATGGTTATGAAGACCACATGGCAGATGAACCCAAAGATATCAAAACGAACCTGATCGTCAATTACCTGCCCCAGAACATGACCCAGGATGAGCTTCGCAGCCTCTTCAGCAGCATCGGAGAGGTGGAGTCTGCCAAGCTCATCCGTGACAAAGTAGCAGGTAATCACAGAACCCTGAGTGAGTCAAAAACCTTTATTTCTTTTGTCTGTTTTATTTCTGTATTAATTTTATTTTTAAAAGAAAGGAAAAAAAAAAAGGCCTCTGCCAGTTACCCTGACGTCACCCACATTGGACAAGAGAACTTATTCTTTTGAGTATCTTCTTGTTTCCGTGTGCTGTGTTGGCAATATTGTTTTTTTTCTGATGAATGCTGCACTACAGTCATTGTTTTTCCACTGCAGATGGCATTTAAAAAATGTACACAAAGTGCTTGTTTTTTTTTAGGTTGCCGACATTCGTATGTTTTCTGAGACCTCGTTCCTTTGAATTTCACTGTGTATGTGACTGTATTCTGTATATTTTTCTGTTTTTGTGTATTTTGAAGCATTGTTACAAACAACTTTTTTTCCTCTAATTGATTTGAATAGCAACTTTCTTAACTCTTCATCGGTTATGAAATGGAGTGCTAGTTTAATACATTAATGCCAAGACATGATGCATAAGTTTATATTTGAGTTTGAATTTGTTTTAAATATCAGAATGTGTTTTGGATAAAATTGTGCTGTCATCTTGGGGAAAAGGCCGTTGTTGTTTAAAAAAAAAAAAAAAAAATATTGAAGACTTTTTTGTGTTTTAGAAATTTTCACAAGTACTTAGGTCTGTTCATAGATTTTTTTTCTTTTCCTTCAGTGCTTTTCTTGTGATGAATATGCATGTTTTCCACATGTGTAATACATACTGTTTTGAGCAGTGCAAGTGTTGCATTGCATTGCCAAGGAGTCTTCCTGGAAAAACTTAGATTCGTGTCGTCGTGCCATCGATAGTTTCCCAGATGACGACAAACGGAGAAGCAGAACATTTTAACCCTTGACTCTAATTGGAATAATTTAAAAGCCTTTGGCCCTTTAGTTGTGTCTAATGGGGACTATGAACAGACTGAAGTCTTTTTTTAATATATATTTCAAATCCAGGATGAATGTAAATCATTAGTTTGTCTTAATGTAAAATTTAAAACCTTCAGTCCTGATCTACTATCGTAGTTTACATGGTTATCTACATGTTAGCATTGCCACAGTCTCTTATGCATATGTGTCTAGGGTCACTTCTTACTCAGCAGGTCTCCTGAATGTATGTTTTGTTTTGGTATGAATTTACAAATTAGCATGAATTGTATAGATTTGTGGATCAACTCACTTGTCTAGTCTGCAGAATTTGGAACAAATGTTTTTTTATTTTATTTTGTTGTTTTCCTTTTTTTTTCTCTAGGCCACAGTTTAGGGTACGGATTTGTTAACTATGTTAACCCTAGTGATGCAGAAAGGGCAATCAGTACACTCAATGGGCTGAGACTACAGTCTAAAACTATCAAGGTAACGTGCAAAGAGGTGTTCTTGTATACATGTGTTAACTGATTAATGTGAAATGTCTTTCAAGTAGCCCCTGGGCAGCAGAGGGGAAGCTCTCTGTTGCAAAGCGTCTATTTGCTGTTGAGCATAATGGCAGCCAGACTTTTGGTCCAGTAAAGCCAACATTTCAACCCCCCCCCCCCTTCACCCCTTCTCCTCCCTCCAGTTATTGATGATGTGCATCAGTAGTCACAATTAATGCAATAGGCCATTTTTGGGCACCAGATAAAACCAGTTTTTTGTTTGTTTGTTTGTTTAAACCTTAGGCTGAAGGTGCTGCTGTTGAGCCTTTTTTTATTTTTTATTTTTTTCTTAAGTTAATTGTGCCATGACACCCTGCACAGCAGCTTAAAAAAAATTTTTTTTCCTGCTCCCCTTCTTCTTCCACTTAGCTTGTTCTGAGATATGGGGATTTTGCTTTCCAGGAGTGTAATTTCAATCAATGAGAACATTGTCCATAAATTCAACACCTATTTTATTTATTTTTTTTTTAATTTTTTATTTTTAACTTGCGACTGAATATGGTCTGGAATGGCTTTTAAACTGGAACTGATTTTTTTTTTTTAATTCATTTTTAACTATATTACCTGTACATTTTATTTAATTGATTTACATTGCGGAGATTTTGTGTTTTTCTTTTTTTTTTGACAGCAGATTATTTGTATCTTAGCTTCTCTTTTTTGTCGCTTCAGGTATCGTATGCAAGGCCAAGCTCTGACAGCATTAAAGATGCAAACCTCTACATTAGTGGATTGCCCAAGAGCATGACACAGAAAGATGTGGAGGATATGTTTGCACGTTATGGCCGAATTATCAATTCCCGGGTCCTAGTTGATCAGGCTTCAGGTAGGCGAGTGTGCTCCTCACTGCACAGTTTGCTCTGCCGTCTGAGTTGTGCAGCTCCTGTTGTAATAAAAAGTCGTTTATTTTTTTTTCCCTCATTTTTCTGGCTCCGCTCAGGTTTGTCTCGGGGTGTTGCATTCATCCGCTTTGACAAAAGGGCAGAGGCAGAGGATGCCATAAAGGACTTAAACGGCCAGAAGCCACCGGGTGCCACAGAGCCCATCACGGTGAAGTTTGCTGCCAATCCCAACCAGGCAAAAAGCTCTCAGCTCCTGTCCCAGATCTACCACTCACAGTCTCGTCGCTTTGGGGGTCCTGTTCACCACCAGGCGCAGAGGTTCAGGTGAGGTGGCACTTTGCACTACAAATAATAGCCCCCCCCCTGCCATTTCACTAACAGAACCCTTACTGCACATCTCAGAATTCACATTTTCCCCCAACTGCCCTGCCCAGGTTTTCACCAATGAGCGTGGATCACATGAGCGGAATCTCCGGTGTCAACATGCCTGGCAACTCGACCTCAGGCTGGTGCATTTTCATCTACAACCTGGGCCAGGATGCAGATGAGGGCATTCTGTGGCAGATGTTTGGTCCCTTTGGTGCTGTCACCAATGTGAAAGTCATTCGTGACTTCAACACAAATAAATGTAAAGGGTTTGGCTTCGTCACCATGACAAACTACGAAGAAGCTGCCATGGCCATTGCCAGTCTCAACGGTTATCGGCTCGGAGACAAGATCTTACAGGTGTCATTCAAAACCAACAAGTCTCACAAGTAAACAGAAGTAAGATAAAAAATGTTTTGCTCAAGTTTTCTACGGAGGAGAAAAATGTCTATTATGTCTTTATTTTGTTAGTGTAACATCAGTTCTCTGCTGGATTTCAGTTTATTGTAGTCTCTAGAAAAGTGAAATGTTTTAATGCTCTCAGTTGGAACTAATATGCTCAAATGTTTGTTTGTTTGATTTGAGGAAAGCATTTTTTTGTGTATTGTGCTGGAGTAACAACATTCAGTAGCGTTTTTAGATTCCATTGGGCTTTTCTAAACCTAAGGAAGGATGCAGTGTTGAGGCCGATTCCCTCGTGTTAGCATCAGGTCCCTTGGTTATATTGTACTTCAGACAGCCTTAAAGTCCCATTTTACTTGGAGGATGTATAAAAATTAATGTAACAGCTCATGTTTAATTAGCACCATTGTCAGCTGCACAAAAGAGCACAAAATGTAGAGAAAGGTGTGAAGAGCATTAGTTTTTCTATAAGTAAGAATTCTGCCAAAAAATTTGTAGGCCTAAGAACTGGAAGGCAAGATGAGTAGCGGTGGTCTCGCCCCTGCTTGGTGTACAAGTGTGTTTATGCCCTGTTCCTCTGGTAGCTGTGGACGTAGAGCTGGTGCCAGGCAGTCAGTCCAGGTGCTATTAGGGGCGATGGAGAAAAGGTTGTCTGATTCGGCTTTCCCCGCATCTGACGCGACACCTTGTTGAGGCTTTAGGGCTTTCCTTGCTCCACGGGCTTTAAAAATCCCCCTCGGGTGCAGCGTGTCTGTCTTGGCCACATCCGCCCCTTTCCACTACATCCTTTAGGAAAGGCATTGTGCTGCTCCTTCCTGTTCCTGCATCTTCTCACAAAATGGCAGAGTGACCGCGCTGTGTCCTCTGCACTCTGCTTCCTTTTCACGGTCTCAGGCTCACTTCCAAGATCGCCTGCTGCTTCTCTGGCTTCTTCTGCTCTTGCCCACTGTAAACTTGCGCCTTCTTCCTCTTGTTAGGGTGACTTGTCGAGTTGGATCCATGTGAAGAAACCTAAATTGCAGCCACTCGGTTGGTGTACGTAAACTTACACGTTGGCGATTTAAAAAAAAAAAAAAAAAAAAAAAAAAAATCTGTAATACAGTATCCGTACTATATATTAATGTTTTGATCTTTGAAGGGACCTGGTTTGAACGCTTGCTGTATAGAGGAGGACCAAAGAGATGATAGAATTGAAGTCGCAGGCCACCCCTGTAGTCGCTGTTGTTCATCTTCATGCCTGGAATAACTTTAAAAAAAAAAAAAAAAAAAGTTCTGTGAGTCAAATGTTTGAGCATCTCAGTTTTCCACCTTTATTAGCTGGTTCTGTTTAAAAATAAAAAAAGGCTTCATGTTTAGTCACTGCTGAGAAAGTTGATCCCCCCCCTGCAGTGTAGTTTAGAAAACTCATCAAGTTTTTGGAAACTGCCTTGTATTTTTTTTCCTTTTTTTTTTTTTTTTTTTTT
>UFQX01000203.1:0-40206 GCA_900497675.1 Arapaima gigas | reverse complement strand
TTTTTTTTTTTTTTTTTTTTTTTTTTTTTTTGTTGTATCGCTTTACTTTTGCATTTATGACTATTAAATTTAATTTTCTTTTGCTGAAATACTTGTTTTTATTTTACTTTTTGTACAGATTTGTATAATGGACCAAGACAAAGGGCAGAAGTTGTCGGTGTGAAATGGCCGTGGTGTCTGTACAGTGTAGGGAATTAACATTCAGGCTCTGGAGTTGCGTTGCTTTACGTGCCCCTTTTAAATCGCATGGTCTGCTCTCTGATTTTAAGTACATTTGATTAATTTTTAATTGTTTTTCCTTACCTTTGGACTGTTAAACAATCTTGCCGCAAAACCTTTCTGACCGTGTCATCAGATGTGTGTAAAAAAGCACTTATTTGCATTCGTCTCCATCTGTTTTACCCTTTATTTCAGTTTGAAGTCTTGCTAGCGTTGGTTTTATGAGCCCCTCTGCCGATGGGGGCTCCAGCCTGACCGTGGCGGCGTGACGAAAGCCCCCCCGAGACCCGGCACCTCTTCCTCAGATCACGAGGAGGGTGGAACTGCTTTAGACACTTCTAGTGCCACTTTTTCCACCACGTTCAGCACTTTGTGTTCAGAAGCCATTTTTGCTGAAAGCATGATTGTCATTCTTGGTAGTCTTAGTTGTAATTTTATTGTATTTTTGTAGATTAGTACACTGTCCACCTTTAGTGCGAGTGTGTATATAGTTTTCTTGTAGCTAGTACCCGATCTATAGATATATATGTATCGATATAAACACCTTCTGTATATTGAGAAGACAGATATGCACAAACGGTTCTGATTTCCGTCTTCATAAACACGTCTCGTTGTTCCCTTTTCTACTGTTTGGAGGTTGTTCTGTTTTTTTTATAACCTGCTTTGGTCAAAGATGAAGCATGAAATCCCTCAAAATGAGAGACTCCGAAAAGATGCTCACTTTTTGTCAACAGTCTTTATTTTAAGAAGTTTTGTTAACCTTTCGAGCAGAATCGGTCGAGTTAAATTATACTTCATAAAAGTGCTCCGTTGTTTTAGCCTTAACTGTAGGGAACTAGCTGATGGTGGCATCAAACTCAGAAGGCTATTTGTTTTACATTTTTGTATTTTTTTAATTTTATTATTTTTTTTTTAAACATTACCTTTTAGTTTAATTTGCCTTTTGGATTAAATATATATTTAAGGTGATTGTAAAACTTCTGTCTGTATTAATGTTCCTAACGCTCTAACAATAAAGGTGAGAATCGTGTTTGGCTGCCTGGTGGACGACCCTTAGGGATCCTTCCTTTTTCCACAAAGTGACCGTTTACCCAACTTCTCCTGCATCTGCTGCTGGTACTTGAGCCAGAACAATCGCTGGTGGCGACTGCAGCGTGGAGCACCTGCAAGAAAACCGTGGCTTTGGACCATGCTTGAGACGAGTAAATCCGTCACTTCTCTCAGCTTGTAGCTCAGCTTTCTCTGGAAGAGCACCTGTGTTCAGAACATTCCGGGTCCCTGGGGCAGGAGGGACGGTTTGTAGGGGACTGTTTGTGTTTCTCTGCCGTCGGGCATCGCTAAGTTTATTTAGAAATCGGTACAAAAGAACATTAATACATCTGTTTTACAAAACGCTTCTCGTATGAAATGTGGGAACCTGCAGACAGCGTGAAGTTGTTGAGCTGTGCGAAGCTCTTCTGTGGGGCGGAACTTCAGGGTGTAAAAACAAAACTAATGTTCTTCAGGACGTTGATACTTCTCTCAGGTTGTAGCTGCCACCCAGACTGGCAAACGTCCCAAGTGTGGCCCGGATGGAAGTTGGGCTGCAGTACAGTGGACGTCACGTAACAGAAAGGCGATGCCTGCGGACCCCCGGCTTAATTTAACATGTAGAGGGTCTATAATCGCCCTGTAACTCCTCGCAGCGGTTGGACGCTTATTTGCATACATGTATCAGCAGCAGGTTACAGCTCCGCACCTGTAGGTAGTTGTTTGACTGCACTGGGGTGTCGTGGGAGATCGCCGACCCTGTGTTCGGCAGTCGGGGGGGGGTGCGTCTGGGGGCTTTTTCGGCGCTGCTATAATAGCGTGACAGGAACGGCATCTGCATCCTGCCTACGATTACCACAAGGCAACGTGAACAGAAAAGCACAAACTGAGGAGATGTGGAGAAAAGTCCATTTGGCACGAAGAGGTGAATTTCAAGTCCGGTCGAGCGTCGCCTCTGTTCACAGCGACTCGGCGTTGTGTGTCGTGGCACAACCGCGAGGTCCGGTGTGGGGCGTAGCTGCCTGCTTTTGGCCCCCAGTGCGTGTCAGACTTGGCAGATGTTGTAGTACACGGTGGGCTTCTCCGTCACCGTGTCCCCGACCACCTCGAAGACGCAGTCCTTGCTGGCCAGCAAGGGCACCTCGGTTGCTGGCACCTTCTGTAGGTTGTGCCGCTGGAACACACGCAAGGTTGTCCTTAGATGACCCTGCTGCTCCACATACTCACCAAAGAGCAGCGAAGTACCACTCGACCGCATCTGCATCCGTTTCCATACAGGTCGCTCAGCTGAGCCGCCGCCGTCTCGCTCGCGTCACGGCAGCTTAATCGCGGTAAAACCGCCTGATGCGGTAACGTACCCTGAACGCGGTAAACCACACTACGTGCTGCATGTTTCTGCTCGTCGCTGTAGGCCTGTTCACATGAAGAATCTTCTTTCCTACAGCGAACTAGACTGTACTAGTTCTACTGTAGGGTCACCCCTCCTGAAACGGTGACGGAAAAGCAGCGATTTTCTCGGGTTAAACTAGAAAACGAGGTTATAGAAGAGCAGCCCGGCCGGGCGGCGAGACCTGGCGCCTGGAAGGCGGAAAGCGGGCGAGGTGACGGCGCTCCCACCTTTTCAGCTGCAGGGAAGTCTTTTTGGCACAAGTGGGCGACGATGCCGGCGGCCAAGGCGTCGCCGAGCACGTTGATCATGGTTCGGAAGCGGTCCCTGATGCGCACAGGAAACACGGCCGTGAGGGTTTCGGTCAAAACGCCTTTGCCTCCTTCAAACCGTCTCCAAAACGGAGGGAAGAAAGTCCTTTGGGCTCAACCGCTTCAGTTCCAAACGTTCGCTCTGACACACGGAGGCCCAACTGTCTGCAGACTTAACCGACTGCGACCGAATGCGTCACAACTGTGTACAAAAGTGTGTAAAACGCGTTTGTCGTAGAGAAAGGAAATGATTGTTTGAACTTACAGCACCCAGTCGATGGCCACGATGAGCGTGACGTCGCCCGGCGGCAGTCCGACAGACGTGAGGACAATTACCATGGTTACAAGGCCAGACTGGGGGATTCCCGCTGCCCCGATACTGGCGGCTGTTGCTGTTATGCTGGAGAAGGTGGGAAGACCAGGAGGTGTTTTATGTTGTTTTGCTGGGTTCCATATGGGCCACGGTCTACTTACCTAATTGTGACCAGCTGTCCAAAGTCCAGCTCGTGATCGTTGACCTGGGCGATGAAGATGGCCGCCACGGCCTCGTACAGAGCCGTGCCGTCCATGTTGATGGTGGCGCCAACAGGCAGCACAAAGCGGGCCACCTGCCTGTCCACGTGGCAGTTCTCCAGCAGGCACTTCATGGTGATGGGCAGGGTGGCCGAGCTACGCAGCGACAAGGGGGGAGGGGGGGCAGGATCACACGGCCGTCCGTTCCAGAGACGGCAGCTTATCGTGCCCTGACAGATGGCGAAGGTCTGAACCAAGCGGCTCTCGGGCTTCGTGCGACTCGCCACTCCGTCTCCCGTCACCTGCTCCGCACCGGTCCGTACACGGACCCGCGGGACCGCCGAGATGGTCCTTGTGCACTTCATATCGCATACGAACCTTCCGGAACCCGACGGCCCACCAGGGCGGGCTCGTCACAGACGTCCAGAGTCCTTACCTGGAGGAGGTGGCCAGGGCAATGACCAGAGCTTGCAACAGTCCGCGGATGTAGGCGAAGGGGTTCTTGCGAGTGAGGACGAAGTAGAAGAGCGGGAGGAGGACGAGTCCGTGGACGAAGAGACCAGCCAGAACGGTCAGCGTGTACAGGCCCAGTTTCTTCCCGATGCTGGAGGGGTCTTGGATTTCCAAGATCTTTCCGGCAATCAGGAATATGATGCCGAAGGGAAAATACCTGAAGAGGCGCAGAGAAGAACGTTATAAACACCATCCTCTCTGCTCGCTTACGGCACGCAGACAACAGCCGGCGCTTCCGAAACCCATCCTGCGTGACGGAACGGCCCCACCCTTATTGGCCCAAGCAAACTGGACGCGCGTCTCCGTCTCCCCTCTCGCAACCGCAGGCATCTCCACCGTGGCGGCGGCGAGATGCCAGTTAAGCAGAACGGTGGTCCATCGGCGATCACGTACCACACTGCGGCGTTGATGATCTTCATCACGCACTCATTGATGCACTGACACACAGTGACCAGCGGCAGCCCTCGCTCGCCCATCCTTCCCAGCAGCAACCCTGGAGAGAGAGAGAAGAGCCCAGGCGTTCAGCACCCCGGTGAAGACCACTCGGTCGCTGCAACATCGTGGTAGAAAGTGGAACGTCATCCTAGAGTCCAGCGTTAAGACCACCGATTCGACCTTGTTGCCGATTAACCGTTTCTGACTTGGTCTCCTGAACAGACTGACGCTGGACTGTGGGGTTCAACTTGAGTCTACCTTTGGCATCTACTTAAGTAAGTGCTTGTTCTCCCCAGGTTCACGTGGGTTTCCTCCAGGCGCCCTGGCTTCTTCCCACAGTCCAAAGACGTGTTTGAGCTGGATGTGTGAACGTCTTACTTTGTGCTGCTGTGTAAACGGGCACGAGGCTGTAGGGGGTTTAGAAAAACCTCTCGAATGATTTGAAAGATCCCTACGTGTGATGGGGCTAGATGTTGTGGCACCGCTCAGAATGTGGGGGCATATCTGACAGCACGAAGGAGCGATGGAGGTCTCGCTCACCCATGGTGGCGGAGAATATGACGATTCCCAGCACGTTCATCTGCTTGCTGCTGCCTTGCACGCCCTTGTAGATGATCTCTGGAGGTGGTGTGAGCTCCAGGAGGACAGGGCGACCTTCTCCGGGGTTCCTCTCGTCCGGCACCACGTACACAAAGCTGGGGTCCGGTGTCTTGGGAACAGTTTTGCGCTCTGGGACCAGATCGGTCTTGTACTGGAACGATGGGTTTGTACGGAGACAGCCCGAGTTAAGAGCGCGGTTGAGAACGTCACACCGAGGCTTCGTGAAGCCTGCTTCCAGTAACATCAATCATTTTGGACAGTATTTCTCATACCTGCTGAAACGTCGCTTCGATCAGGTTCGAGGGAACCATGTTTCTGTGAGGATGAATGAGAAGAGGTTGGTTTGACAACACTTTTGAAGAGCATCACAAAGTGCAGGTTCTCACACCGAAGACCTCGGGAGGGTCTCTGCTCCCTGCGTGAGGCGAGTGTTTGTTACGAGCCGTGCGGAGACCCAGGCGGCCGTCTCCGGTACCTGGAGGTCAGCAGGGGGGGGTTTAGCAGGAAAGAGTCAGGAACCAGCCACAATGTCAGGAGAGCCGCAGTCTAATGTCACCCTAAGAGTCTTGAGAGTTAATCCCTTTGAGGGATTAGATGTCTCCTTGGCGCTTGTTCCCTGTCCTGCTCCTCATCCTTTTGGTCCGATTGCTAAAAATACCTCGGTCCCCCAGTTCGCTAAATTGGATTGTTTGCTGAGTGGCTCTTGGACAGAGAGTTTGTGCGCAATATTTCCGCCAGGAATAATGTGATTTAACCTCCGCGCTTGTTTATCAACTGAACCTGCGGTGAAGTCGTGGTGCTGGAGAACCTCACCATGGCGGAGTCCGAAGGCGGACCCGGCCGGGTTTAACCGAAGCGGGTTCGTTCTAGGGAAGGGACCTTAGAAGGAGTCGAGAAGACCTGGACCTGAAGACAACAGCCTCCCTTCGGGAGGTGCGAGTCACCTGATCAGGTCGAGAAGGGCGTCCGCAGAGGTCATGATGGGTGCTCCTCCCAGTCGACCGCCCTCCACTTCCACGCCGCTGCCGGGGCTGACGATGAGGACCAGGATGATGCCCACGACGACGGCGATGAAGGTGGTCCACAGGTAATAGGTCACTGTGAGCAAACCCATGCGCCCGCTGGCTTTGGAGTCCATGGCTGACAGTCCTGTCATGAGACTGAACGTGGGAGAAGCTTGTCTGATCACCGTCTCGTGATGTTTCCGTGACATCGAACGGACGGCGCGACGCGACCGGCAGGGCGGAGAGGACGTGCTGCCAGGAACCGGTCGCGGCTCCTGATGCAGGTCCCACTCAGAGCATCACGTCTCCTCCCTCCTGAAGCTCAAAACCTTCACGCCGGACAAAGGACTCACCTCGATGTGATGAGAGGAAGAATGAGCATTTTCAGGATCCTCATAAGAAGCTCGCCGGGGAACGACAGATACATTCTTGCCTGAAATAAAGCAAAATCGGGGAAAAAAGGAGTTTTTAAGTCTCTTGTCAGAAAAACCTGGCTCGACTTCAGGTGAAGTCAGTAGAATGTTCACATCTCCGAAGGGACAGTCGCGTCCCCCGGCGATGATTTAACAAAACCCAAAACCCCGCTGGTTCCAGGGTCCGTGTTTGAGGAGGGTGGGACACCTGGGTGATCCTCCCCCACAGCCCCAGCTGTCAGCGGGTTTCCTCCCACACCCCAGATGCGCGTCTCCAGTTTCCCAGAGACCCCAAATCGCCCTCGCTGTGTGAATACGTGTATCTCCCCCCTTCCCCCCCCACCGTAAGGGGGCTGACATCCCACTCGGGCTGGATCTCCAATGCGGAAACACGCTGAATGAGGGTGTGGAGGTAAATTGTTTGGTTTTATATCTCCTGCCGTCCTCTGATCACGCCTGCCACGCTCTCTTCTCTCCAGGGGCTCGGAAACCCGCTTTTCTCCCACCGCTTCCTTTCCATAAATCTCAACACCGAGGGGAGCTCTGCTGACCACCCAGCTGGAATAAATAAATAAGTAAATAAAAAAACAGAAGGATCTTCTCCCTCTGTGGGACCTGGCGTGTACGGTGGACCACAGTGCTGCGTACAAGACGGACCGGTTCAGAGCGGGAAAACTGCCACGGCAGGTGAGCTCGCGTCCCGGAACCCGAGCGCTGGGAAGCGACGCTTACCTGAGCGGAGAGGTTCACGCCCCGCAAGGTGAACCCTAGCGCGCAGCCAGCTGCCACGGCAAACACGGAGAGCGCGAGCAGCCCGTTGCCCCGGCAACGCTCCCACAGCCGCCCCCTCGGGCTGCCGGAGCACAGCCGGGGCAGGAGGCCCTTCGCGCATCCCGCCAGGGGCGGGGGGCCGCGGTCCGACTGCGGTTCTTCGCCTTCGGCGGACGTCAGCAGGGACTCCATTCCGAGCTGCTCCAGGGCAGGAAGTGGCGGCGAAGCCCAGTTGTGGGAACCCTTTAAGTTCTCAGGGATTAGGAGGCTGCGGCTTCCCAGAGGGTCACGGTCAGCTGATGTCATCTGACTCCCCTCTCCTCTGGATTAAACTCCGCATTCTGCTTTGAACCGTGTTCCTCTCCTCCTTCCCGTTTGTGGGTTTGAGTCAGTTTTTCAGGCTGGCTGGTCCACAGATATGAGTCCTGTTCACAGATTCCTTTTCTTCCTTCTTTCGTTTTGTGGCGACTCTTTGTGCTGCTTAGCGGCGACAGCTGAGCAGATGCGGTTATTTTGGGTCGGTCGTCTCGAACGTCAGGACTTAATGGGATTTCCTGGCTGCTTATGCGAGGGCTGCTGCTCCGGCGACACATAAACATACTTCTGCTGACATGTAGATCCAGGGCGGAGCTTCTCAGTTAGTAAGAGATAATAATTTTGTTTGTAGGTAAATGGCACCTCGCGGTACCTGGGCGGCTCAGTCTGGAGATACGGACTGACATCACATCCAGGGTGTACTTTCATAGCCCAGTGACTCCCGGATTGGGGACCAGACCACTGTGACCCCATGGATGGATGGATGGATGGATGGATGATGGATGAATCTCCTCATTTGCATGCCGCTGTTTTTTTGACGTTTGTGTTCAGAGCCCCGAGACCAGAATCTGGGCAGGATTTCATTGATGGGATGCGAAGCTAATAAAACGGAGTCTTTTCCCAGATCTGGTATCTGAGCAGGTTGGTGAAGGAGACGACTAGTGGAAGCGTATTGATTTTGAAGGCAGTTACTGTAACACAGAATCAATCACAGATCAAAACCAGCGTTGGATCATTTGAAGGTTGATAAATGATGCACTGAGAAAGGAACATCTCTATATCTATAAAGCTTAACCTCTGACGGTCTGTTTGTTCTCTACGTACAGCTTTGTTTTTTCAGCCACACAGTTGAGATCTGGCACGGCAGGTTCTTCTCAGCCCAGGTGAGGTTTACCGTGTGGGTATGTAAGTTGACCGAGCTCCAAAAGACAAGTAGTTTTCTGAGAAGGTAAAATTTGCTTGGAGATGTTGGAGTAGTGATGTCAGATACGCGACGCGGCAACGCCACACGCAAATGGTTCACGTAAAGAAGGTTGGTGGTCAATCGCTGTCGTGTGAACGTCACCTTGGCCAATGAGCCCCGTCCACCTGTTCAACCGCAGGAGCCGGTAGCTGTTATATGTGAGCGAAGGAAAGAGTAAAAATGAATAAACAAATCGACACACAGGTCACACCCCCCCCCCCCGGCTACGTGAGGGTAATAAAGTGTGTTTTCTTCTCCGCCTGTGACATCGTGACGTCCACCTGTCCCACAGCTCTAGCCTTATTACGTCCTAAACACAACCATGGCTGGGTGACCACGCTCCACCGTCACTCACGGAAAAGCCTGAATCAATTCAGAGACGATAGGATGTGAGGAACGTTCTTCGTCCACGGAAGGCTCAGACGTCCTTCAAGGCAGCAGCTCCTGAAGGTCACGTGACTGAGTCCGACCGCGAGGCGGGATGTCGGGGTGCTGGACGTCGGCTTTGCTGCTCCTGGTCTCCGTGATTACCGTCGCTACAAAGCAGGGAGGTCAGAGTTCAGCGTGTGAGCAGCCAGCTGCCAAGCTTCTTCACAGGAGCTACAGAGCCGTTTGACCTCGATTGATATGAGCCAACTAAAGGAAAGTTAAACCGAACCTCAGATTTACCTGCCTGCGTTTGGGAAGCCTGTTTACCTCAGTTTAACACACGTTACTCCTCATTCTTCTCTGTGTAACTCAAATCTTCTAAACCTTTCAATAGTGAGCCGTGTTTCTCCTTCTTGGTTCTGAGCCGTGACAGCGAGGCGGTTTCTGACAGTAAGAAGGTCAGCACTGAAGAAGGCAGTTATTTACACCTGAAACCGTCCAACCATTTGTCCATTTTCACCTTCCCAGGACCTTCATCCTGATATCTACAGGACCTGATCAATCATGATCAGAATCATGAGAGCTGCTGCCCTCCACCCCGGTGACGCGATGGTCCCGCTCACAAGGCATCCAGCTTAAGTGTGTTGGTTCTCAGTGTTGGGCTCTGATGCTGTGGGATGAGCTCCTGCTCTTCCTCAGCACTGCTGAAACTCCCCCCCAGCTTTCAAGAAGGCCTTCAAACCTGTCTCTCCCCAGTTGAGGCAGCTGAATTTGGTCTCCTTGAAATCTTCTCCCCATATTTGTCCCATGTTCTGCCCATTTTCTCACCATCGTCTCTCTATTTTCTCCCCATGTTTTCTTCTGCACATATACTCCTGATGTTCTCCTCATCTTCTCCCCATATTCTGCCCATGTTATACTGATGTTCTTTCCATATTCTGCCATTATTACCCTGACTGTTCTCCGCATGAGCTCCCCATTTTCTCCTGATTTTCTCTTGATGTTCTCCCATGTTCTGCCCATGTTCTCCTAAAATATTCTCCCCATTGATATTCTCCCTATATTCCAAATATTCTTCCCATTTTCTCCTGATATTCTCTCCATGTTTTGCCCATATTCCCCTGATTTTCTCCTGATATTCTCCCCATATTCCTCTGATGTTCTACCCATGTTCTCTTGATATTTTCTCCATGTTCTACTCACATTCTCCTGATATTCTCCCCATATTCTACTGATGTTCTGCCCATGTTCTCCCCATCTTCTACATATAGTCTCCTGATATTCTCGCCATTCTCCCCATATTCCCCTGATATTCTCCTCGTAGTTTCCTGATGTTCTCCCCATATTCCCCTGATGTTCTCCCCATGTTCTACTCATATTCTGCTGATGTTTTACTCATGTTCTACTGATGTTTTTACTGATGTGTTTATTTTACCCCAATCTTCTCCTCAAGTGCTACCCATATTCTGATATTCTTCCCATATTTCCCTGATGTACTCCCCGTGTTCCTGATATTCTCTCCCTGATGTCCTCCCCATGCTCTCTCCATTTTCTCCTGATTTTCACTTGATGTTGTCCTATGTTCTGTCCATGTTCTCCTAAAATATTCTCTCCATTGATATTCTCCCCATATTCCCAATATTCTCCCCATGTTCTACTGATGTTCTACCCATGTTCTCCTGATGTTCTCCTCATTCTCCCCATATTCCCGATATTCTCCCCATGTTCTACTGATGTTCTCCCCAACTGCTACCCTAATTCCCCTGATGTTCTCTCCATGTTCCTGATATTCTCCCCTGATGTTCTCCATAATGTTCTCTCCATTTTCTCCTGATTTTCTTTTGATGTTGCCCCATGTTCTCCTAAAATATTCTGCCCATTGATATTCTCCCCATAGTCCTGTTATTCTCCCCATGTTCTACTGATGTTCTACCCAAGTGCTACCCATATTCCCCTGATGTTCTACCCATGGTCTCCTGATGTTTTCCTCATTCTCTCCATGTTCTACTAATGTTCTCCCCAAGTGCTACCCATATTCCCCTGATGTTCTCCCCATGTTCCTGATATTCTCCCCTGATGTTCTCCATGTTCTCTCCATTTTATCCTGATTTTCTTTTGATGTTGTCCCATGTTCTCCTAAAATATTCTGCCCATTGATATTCTCCCCATATTCCGGTTATTCTTCCCGTTCTACTGATGTTCTACCCATGTTCTCCTGATGTTCTCCTGAGTCTCCCCAAATTTTCAATATTCTCCCCATGTTCTACTGATGTTCTACCCGTGTTCTACTGATGTTCTCCCTTGATGTTCTCTCCATTTTCTCTTGATGTTGTCCCATGTTCTCCTAAAATATTCTGCCCATTGATATTCTTCCCATATTCCTGTTATTCTTCCCATGTTCTACTGATGTTCTACCCATGTTCTCCTGATGTTCTCCTGAGTCTCCCCAAATTTTCAATATTCTCCCCATGTTCTACTGATGTTCTACCCATGTTCTACTGATGTTCTCCCTTGATGTTCTCTCCATTTTCTTTTGATGTTGTCCCATGTTCTCCTAAAATATTCTGCCCATTGATATTCTCCCCATATTCCTGTTATTCTCCCCATCTTCTATTGATGTTCTACCCATGTTCTCCTCTTTCTTCCCATATTCCTGATATTCTCCCCATGTTATACTGATGTTCTCCCCAAGTCTTACCCATATTCCCCCGATGTTCTACCCTGATGTTCTACTGATATTCCCCCCATGTTCTGTCCATGTTTTCCCTATATTCCCCACCTGATGTCACGTGAACAGCTTTAGGAAGGAAAGAGGGACTCAGCATCTGACAGAGAACCGGTGTAAACAGGGAGATGTACAGCAGTAAAAGTTGCACAAGTAGATTTGCTACCCGACCTATAAATCCAAAGCTTTGTTCATGTTGCATCTGAGGAGTTAAACGACAGCTCCGTTTTCGGCGTTTTAACGTCGAGCAGGTGAGTCTGTGGCTCCCGGTACCCGCGCTGTGCGGACAGGGACTCGAACCCAACTCGAGGGTCTGTGAGGGTTTCTCAGCGCGGTGCCAAGTCCTGCAGTTCGACTTAGCTGGTGCTCCAAACCGGGCCAGAAAAACGTAGTTAACAATAACGGCTGGATAACGTTCACCTTCGGCCCGTAAAGAGCAATAATAAGATGAACTTTGACACACATTTCACGTACAGCAGCACAGTTTCTCCGGAAATCTTCACAATGTATATTTTAATGACAGCAGCCATTTGAAAATGTACAATTTTTTAGCTCAGCATCATTTTATGTTGTACATTTTCTAACTCGCTGCCTCGCCCGGCCGAAGTTTTACTCGATAAGAAATTAAACTAGTGCACAACACAGATTTACTTTCACTCACAATTATAAAACAAGTATTGCAACTGCGGTAAAACCAAGGTCACATCTTCAGCTGCGCTTTTCAGTCATTTATTGAACACAGTTCACCGAGTTAAAGTTAAACCTATTTCGCTCCCCGAAACTCAAACACACAACTAACCCGAATCCACAGTGACAGCAAGACAACGCAGCCGTCACCCGATGACATTTGGAGAAAAATGTCTAATTTTATAAATCAAAAACAAAACCAAACACGTGGTTTCCACCGACACGACATGAACGTCCAGCAGCGTCTGCAGGCAGACAGCGGTGACGCGCGTTCACACCCCCAACGTGACGCTGCGGACAACCCGCTTCGGCCAAGAACAATCAGCAGAAGGGGACGGATGGAAAAGTAAGACATTTAAACCAAAGTAAGTGCTGTGATATGAGAAAACACAGGGTGATTCAGAATAGAACTGAACACTTTTCTTAATTCGCTGCTCACCATCTGGTCTAAACCGATTTATAAAGTAACTCCTACTGTTTTTCTCTTTTCCAAAGTTCCGCCACATACTGCATGTTCATGACGGTGAGTCACCGTGTTCAGCTGTTTCTGAGTCACCCTGTACAAATCACACACCTGCTTAAACACACACACACACACACACACACACACACACACACAAAATCGGGAAACACAGCTCAGTTTCACATTAAAAAAATTCCATCTTTTAAATAATAAAAATAAATATAACCTTTAAAATTGGTCTCCGCACATCTTTCAATATATACAAATATTATTTACACTAACAGAATGCAGAAATATCCTTACTAATCTTTAAATGAATACAACTAGAAAATTATTAAAACAATTTATACAACAGTGCATCCTTTAATGCACATTTCGATAAAAATGGGACCATTTAATACATTGTTTGTATTGTAATATATATATATATATCAGGTTGGTTGTGAAAAACAAAAGTCCTTCATTCAAGGTTGAACCACACAGTCCAGATGAGGTCCAGGTAAGGAGGTCCAGCATGGAGGTTGGGGTTCCTTTACTAGATCGCTGTCCGATTTCTGAACTGCTGGTGAACTAAGAGCCATAGCAGCTAATGGCAGCCATCGCTGTGCCGGAGTTCCTCGCTTCCCTCCAGATCACCACTTGATGAAGACAAGACCAGCCAACACGCCATATCCCATTATGAGGAAAAGGACCTTAAGCAGTCGGTCATGCTTCTCTTCAAGCTCGCGAGACAGGATCTCAAAGAAGGTGACAAAGAGAAAGGTGCCACCAGCCAAACCTTGAAGCACCACTGAGGCAATGCTGCCCGCCAGGTTCTGGGCGCTCTCGATGCCCATGCCTAGTCCGATCCCCAGGGGGATCATGAGACTCACGGTGACGCCCAGCTTGCTGGCATCCCGCATGGGCAGGCTGGCTTTGGCCACGCTGATCCCGAGTGCCAGCGCTGCCAAAGTCTCGTGGATGGCCACGCCGACGAAGAGCCGTCCCAGCTTGAGCCCATCCTCCTGCAGGCCCAAGGCCAGTCCCTCAAAGACAGAGTGCGCAGACAGTGCCAAGACCAGACTGGCGAGCCGCAGCGGACCTGCGCCTGCCAGCTCGGAGGGGCTTAGGTGTCCGTGGTGGTGGGAGCTGTGGTGACCTCCCGCAGAGCCCCTGGGCGGAGTGATGAACGGAGTGTCATACTCAGAGTCACTGCCAGCCTCGGAGCCGCCTGCGTTGAAAGTCTCCAGATCAATGAAGGATGGTTTCTCCTTGCGGAAGGTCAGCACTGCTTGTTCCACAAACACCGTCAGGAAAAACCCCATCATCATCATAGTTTCTGCTAAGGGGTAGTCTGTCTGAATTTCAATCAGCTTCAGCACCTCCTCCACCTGGGAGAAAGCAAAAGGGAGAGTTTTCAGCTAAAAGTCGCAATTTCTACAGCAAAGCAATACATTTCTCAAATGGAATTAAGAAATTAATCACGTTTTGGCCTTTATACCTTGTCTCTAACAGCAGGCAGAAGGGCGTTGAAGCACGTTGCCAGAAAGACACCCCCACCAAAAGAATTGCAGAGGGATAAAATCTTCCTGTAGCGCTGCGCCTTCTCGTAGTCCACCTGCAAGACCCGCACGGGGACGAGAACCCCGGTGAGCATGAGAGCAAATACTCCCAACAGGCAGAGCACTTTGGCCACGACAATCTCCATGTCGACAGGGATGGAGCTACGCTTTACGAGGGGTTCAGAGGACACTGCAGCGAGACCCAAAAGGCAGGACACAGAAGTAACGTCCCCCGTCCCTCCCTGGTGGTTCACAGAGAGACAGGAAAGCAGACGCTCCCAGGCAGCGCTTCAGAAACCATTCCTGCTCCGCTTCCAGCTGAAAGGGGAAGAAATGGAGACCCGGTTACTGCTCGGCCGCATCCAGATGTGTGCTGTGTGGTGACAGCTTACATAAGTCACACTGAGGGCATCAATAACAAACAACAACAAGCTGCTAGTGGCCTGTTTGGGGCCAGTCTGAAGGTTCCAGGGTTTAAATGCTCCTCCTGCTGCTCCCGTTGTTTAAATTCAGGTGTCAAACGTCACAAAACACTGTAGGACAGCTGAGGTGAAAATGCAGCATCGGAGCCATAAATTGTGATGGTTTGTGCTTTTCGCTTCTCCGTTTGACATTCGGATGACTAACCTGTTTTAATATATACCGTGTGCCCCGACTTTAGATAACTGGTGAAAACTGGAGATTTATCCAGCCTAACAGGTAAAAGAGGAGACACGTTTTAACACGGCGCACCAATGAGTGAGATTATCGTCAAACAAAAACCACGCGTTTGCTGTAGTGTCAGGAACATGGAAAGCAAGTACGCAAGTTGGAAAGGAAAACTACACGCATTGTGTTAATAAACCCCTATATGTGTTTACCTTAAAGTTTTCAAAATGTCTAAAAACGTTTACAATATATTCACCTTTGTATCCTTCTTCAACGCTTCCGGGTTTTTCCTAACCATTTGTATGCCCGCCTCGTCTGACTCCTATTGGCCAATGTGTGTACGTTGCGACCCCTGGTTGGTGGAGAACAACTGTCTATCTCGTAGTTTTGCGTGCAGTTGTGTCTCCCCAATAATTGTCCCCCTACAACATGTTACGTCGAATTATAATTCCTACCTGAAAGAAGAACGGAGTGCAGCTGGGCAGGTTTTAAAGGAACCTCGGAGCATTTTCTTTAAAATTTAAAATATTATTTCACACATTTTAATTTTTTTGACTGATTATTAATAAATTGTTTCAAACAATATAATTTCCTGAACTATAACATGTGTTGTGGTCCTTTTAGAATGTGCTAGTTTTCACTCCAGTTACACAAGTGCAGAAAGGAGTAGTTTTATTCCTAGGCTCACTAACTAACATGGCAAAGTTTAGATATTTGTTAAACAAGTCAGAGCAATCCAGGTTAAAACAAAGTCCTCCACTAGTAGGCACACAGTTAGCAGAGCCAAAGATGCGATTAGATCTGGCTTTTCTATGACAAACTGGGTCGATAAGGATGTGATGTGGCTGTAGTTTATTGCTATAACACTCCAGAGTACAGGTCATCCTCGATTTAGGATGTCATTCAAAAATGACGAATAATAAAAGCAATTTAAAAACCGAAATGGCCGAGAATTGTCAAACTTTAACAATTTCCAGAATTCCGGGAAGCAAGTGAACGTCTTATAGCCAAGTAAAATATGTATATATGAACATCTTGTAATGTTCAACGTTCCGTGCCTCTACAGCATGTCATGGTGTAACAAACAGGTCTGCCGACAGGTGTAGGAAAACGCAAGCAGTACTAAGACAGCTAAGCGTTTGTAGCTTGTACTGCAGATGAAAAGAGTGATGAAAACACACTAAAGCATGGCGCCTGCACAGTGTGTACGTGTGATATCCTAGCACGACGACTGTGGGAGGTGACCGCCGTATGAGACTGTGTGCTGTGACATGATGGCAGCACCTACGCAAGGAGGGCAACCGTGTCCCGGCGCCTGCTCCACCGTGTCCCCCTTCTCATTTCCCCTTTCCTTCCAGATCACGCAACGGTAGCTGTTCTCAGTTATGTCACACAAAGACACAGTAGGTCAATTCAGCACATTTTCCCCTTCACTGTGCATCTCAGAACCGAACACACGCACGAGGTCACGTCTACTGAAGCATTCAAAAATTTTATTAATATGCGGTGCTTTTTAAAAGAATCTTTGGGGAATGAAGCAATGGTAAGGATAATACACTATGGTTAGAAATAAAACAAAACAGGTTATAAAACACTGATAAATGTATCAAAAGTTACCAAACGGTGGACAGAAGTAACCGAGGTCACCGGTACGATCCATCTTACGGCCCATTTGACTTGATTGTCGGCCCTTAACCTGCCGTAAAATCCACGACGGTCTGGGTTGAAAAGCTGAACCCACAAAATAAGGAACACAAGTAATCGCTTCTGAGAAGTCAATGTATTACTTTAATAAAAATAAGAAAAAACTAACAACTTGTTTGGAACAAGCAGCTTTGAGTATAGACTGAACTTTTTTCTTCATGGATGACCAAAAAAAAAAAAAAAAAAAAAAAAAAAACCATTATGGAACTTATCCATTTAATTTTTTTTTTTTTTTTTTTTTTTTTTTAAACAAAGGCTTAGACATGTTGGTGGCTATTTCTTATATAAACAGCCATGCAAATGTAGAAACTGCAGTTTTAAATGAACAAAACTTCAGACAGCTTTTGTCTGTGGGACAACTATAAAATGTTATATTAAAAAGTTCACTGGCTGGAACTGAACATGTACAACAGGTAAACCACACGCACCACAGATGACATTTTTCCAGTATAATTGATATGATCATTATGCAGGATTTGAAAAACATAGTGACTTGGGTTCTTTAAAAACGGCTGTCTCCATTTATTTGTTAGGTTCATCTCTATGAAGCCACATTTAAGAGGACAAATGGGGCCAAACATGCAAGTTATTTTTCGTCAGACTTTATCCCTGGAGTTGCAAAAATAACAAAAACAGCCAGTCTTCTTGTGTCAAATACATCCTTTAATCTGCAAAAAGACAAAGTTGCCATTAAGTGACCTTCCACAATCGTCATACACAGTCATTTTTTAAAAAAAATAAATACACAGAAGACAGACTAACCAATGTGAGCGTCAGGGTTGATCCTCATTGCTAGCACTAGGTGTCCTGCTGCGGATCTGACTTCTCAGCTGTTCAATCAGCTCAGGATTCTGCTGCTGCATCTGCTGGGCAAACTGCTGACCCCTGCATACACAAACACCACCAGTTGAGAACCCAAAAGTGGGCTATGCTTAACCCAATTTTTCATCCAGAATTGCTACAGTACAGTATTTCGATGGAAACATGACTAAAACATTTGCAAACCTCTCTGCTAAGAAAAAGCAACACCACGTGCAACCACTGCAAACTACTGAATACACAAGAATTCACCCGGGGGGGGGAACTCCATGCTACATGCTCTTTTTATGATTTTTCTAAGTGCTGCAAGATGCTTGCCTTTTAAATGAACACACGATTTTTTATGAGATGGTTGCACAGTGGACTTCAGACACAAAAATGTTCGTCAATAGATAACCCTGCTGCTGAATGATAATACGTTTGTAAATGGGTAACATCTGATATTAACTTACGCTTGGATGAGGCCAGAGAGGTCATTTGTGGCACCTGCACTGGGAGCAGCAGCAGCAGCTGCTGCTGCTGCTGCTGCTGATGCTGCTCCTCCTCCTCCTCCTCCTCCTCCTCCTCCTCCTCCTACGGGTCCATATGCTCCAGACATCATCCCTGACATCCTAAACCAACATCACAGCAAAGACAGCTCTAGAACGGACATTTGCAGCCAATCATTTGACATTCTTCATTCCATTAAATATGTCACATCTCTTTTTTCAGTGCTTATTTATTTTGATCCACAAATAAATGTGAATTAAGCACCCCTGTAAACATAAACCAACACCATATGCAACAAATCTATCTCACGTACAGTTGCTGGACTTGTGGGTTATTCATTAGAGAAGAGGCCTGGAAGGAAGGAGCACAATTTGTTAAAATCTCTCTCTAACAGTAACAACACACACAAGAGTAATATTTCAGTTTGGTGTTTCAACATATTACTCACCATGTTCATGAACCCAGGATTACTGAGCAAACTGGCCAGATCAAGCCCTCCCAGGCCTCCAGTCTAAAGAAGTGAAAATGAATTCAAATGAATGATTTAAGTACTTGAAATGGTCAAGTACTTAAATCATACAAGGAACAACAAGCACTCAAAATACTATTTTTATCATTTACTCACTGGACTTTGTGTCTCCTTCATTCTCTGTTCAGCTATCTTCAGGTTAGATTTGTACATTTCATTTTCTGGATCCAGTTCCAGTGCTTTCTTATAGTAAGTCACAGCTTCTGTATGTTTGTTTAAACTTGCTAGTGCCAGTCTGGACAAAAAACAAATTCATACTGTAAGCATATTAAAATTTAACTCGCAAAAACAATTCAAACCTTAAGCAGACTATTCCAACAGCAGAATGTTGGTCTGTTATTCTCCCCGCAGTGTCGACGCCGGCTCTTACCCCATTCTCCCGTACGCTTTGCTGTAATTGGGGTCTATTCCGATGGCAAGCTCACAGTCCTGTACAGCTCCTGCATAATTTCCCAATTTGCTGTAAGCTGCAGCCCTGAAGCAGAAAAAACTGCATTTAAACAGATATTCACTGCAAGACCAACCCTGTGCCAGTATTTTAGTGATCAACAGCAGGCAAAAATTATAAAAAGCCTTCTGACATGCATTACCTGTTGCAATAATACACAGCATTTTTGGGATTTATCTGTATAGCCTTTGAGTAGAATTCCACAGCTGCACTGAAGTTCTCCTCCTTCATTTGGTCATTACCTACAAAACAAGAAAGATGAAAAAGCTACGAGTGCCTCATACTGCTGCCAAAGGCTAGCCAAGAAGCCATTCGGTGAGGAGCCAAACCTTCTGTTTTTAGTCTTTCTGCTTCAGCAACTTGCTCCTCTGTGGGGGAATCTGGAACAAGGTTGATCTTCACCTGTGGGGTCCCTGCATGCTGAAAGGACACAATAGACAATCCGATGTTTACATCTATACAGTAGAACACATTCTCTGGGTGAGGTTCTTAACAATCACATGTACATTTGACATTTTTGTTTAAAAAAAAAAAAAAAAAATACACAATACCGTTACTGCAGCTGAAGCAAAGATCTCCGGTAACGTCTGACTGACTGCTAGGGACTGGTCTTCCATGGAGACACCAAAGGCTGTCTCTAGGCACTGGACTGCAACTAAAAAAAAAAAAAAAAAAACAATACTTGTTCACAAGGACAGTGATAAATGTACAATCGACTCTCTAATGTCAAACAAAGGAGAAGTATGTTCTACCCTCCAGGCTCTCCTGTGCATCTGAGGACAAGCCCCCCGAGTCCAGCTGTTCGTGAAGGAACTGGATGATGGAGAAGGCGAGACGCTTCGTGTCCGTCATGTTCTGCCCGCACCGCTGTCCGCTTCTCGCGATATTTCAGCTGGAACGCGATACCACGTTAGTGACAACAGCAACATGCGTCTCGTGCGGGCAGCTCACCAGACGCACAGCGAGTCCACGTCACAGTGTTTATTTTAAAAAACTGCAGTCACTTTCTTTAAAAAAAGGGAAAAAAACCCAATAAGTCTTGAAACCCAATGTCAGGTTCGAATCCCCCTGTACTGTACTCTTGACCAAGGTACTTACCCGGAGCTGATATACACTAAATAAAACTACCCACCTGTAAAATTGGCTAAATAGTGCATAAAACTAACATTATGAGTCGCTTTGGAGAAGAGCGTCAGCTGAATGAACTAAGTACTAAAGAGACACAGAGATAGACTCGTATTCACTAAGAAGCAGAAGGTTCTCCAGTGGCTACAAACTTACCTCTTTAAACTTATAAAACACTCCACAATACGACCGTGTCGTTACAATTACTCCCACTTTCTGCCCCGGAAGCCACTTGTAATATAGTTGCAGACAAAAAAAAAGTTTATTTAAGAGTGTAAACCTCGAGCAAGCTGGCAGAACCCGTGTCGCCGCTCGCTGCTTCGGCACAAGGCGAATATTCCAGCAAAGAGGTGGCGGCTCCGCGGCTCTATAGCTAGCGCGGCCTTACCGGAGCTGCACAGCTAGCGCAACAATGGCTTTTCCACCTCTCTCAGTCCATCATCAAATAACAACATTTCTCTGATCAGTTTAGACCCGCAACACGTTCCGGACCATATGCCAGTCAAACGCTTTGCCAAAATAAAATAAAACATGTTAAAAAGTTTGCACTTACCGCGTGTCTTTATAGCTCACTGTACCTCGTAAAGAAACGGGTTATTCACGCGACGCATGTCTAAGACGTCATTTCAAGGTGCCCGGTGCGTTCAGGTCACGGGTGTTGTTTAGCAGTGCGGGTTTTTTAAATCGATGTTGTACAGGCGTGTCGTGTCGTGTCATACTGTGTGTGTGTCGGCAGATTTTCCCCACAGTAATACGAAATCTGTTGTCGATGATGCCGTTTAAAAATAGGGAAAGATCTGTCGTGACTCCACTTACACTCCCATTCAAACCTACTGAATCACGAAGGAGGTGTCTGGCATTTGAAAGAAACCGATGTTTTTCTTCACCAAGGGAATTTAATACAGTAAAAAAATTACAGTCAACAGATGAATAATGTCATAAATTAATGTTTTTATTCAAATATTTCTATTCAGAGATTATTCTGGGTTCATCACAGAATCCCCCGTTTGCTTTACAGGCTGTCTGTTTCTCAAGGTATTCAGGTGAAGTTTCACCCCACGCTTTCTGCTGCTCTCCTCATAGGTGTGATTTTCTTGTAGGGCGATTCTGATGGACCTTACGATCAAGGTCCTCCCGTAAAGGTTAGACAGGGTTTAGATGTGGTGATCGTGTTGGCCGTTCCATCAGAGACACAACTCCGTCTGACTCCTTCTTCCCCAAATCGTTTTTGTGTAATACGGAGATGTTCTTTGGACGATGCTGAAAATGGCACTGGTCAAGTGTGCAATGGCAGGCTACTATAAAAGCAAATGACACCCTTGCTGGTTTCACCATTCTCTGCACTGTGTAAGCCTCCCTCCTTTCCAGCACCAAAGCAGCTTCGTACCATTACATTCCTTCCACCATGCTTGACAGAAGGTGTCATGCACTCTCCCATCATCCTTTTATTTATTCTTTGTCTTGCATAGGTTCTTCTCTTTGATCAAAACATCTCAAACTTATATTCACCCATCCATAACACTCTTCGAATCATCTTCATCCTCTTTGCCAGGTTCAGAAGTGACCTTTTCACTGAAACTCTCCCTGTAAGACCAGCATCCCTCTGTTGTCTCTTCACCATTGCAGATGAAACTGATGTCTGGAATGTACTGTTTAATGAAGCTGCCAGCTGAGGACCTGTGAGGTGTCTGTTTCTCAAACTAGTGACCCTGATATACTTGTCCTTTCGCACAGTTATGCACTTGCATCCCCCACTTCTTCTTCTGTCTTGAAGACATCTTTTTTTCAACACAGTAGTGCACAGCGTTGCCTGAAACCTTAAGTTTCATCGCAGTGTCATTCATGAAATAGCCTTCTGTCTCTCAAAATAGCTTCAGCTAAAAGAGAGATCGCGTGGCAGTTTCCCAGCTTCAGTAAGGAGCACGGTGGTTTTCCGCAAATGGCTGCTTGAGTAAAGACTGAATTAAAAAAGTTATTTCAAACTGATAGTAATTTATAACAATATTTTTCGTAACGCGTTTGATCAATTTAATGATACCTTAGTGAATATGAATATGATGATCAGTTTCTTTCAGAAGCATTAAAATTGCTTTGTGATTCCAAACTTTTGACAATAGGGTATTTAACCAAATAGGCGGATAGAAAGACTGTTTTAAACATTTGTTGTGCTCTTTCTCAATGAAAACATCACTGCGCTTCATAGTGTGCAGTGTTCAAGTATTTGCTTTATTGCATGTACTTATAATAGTATCAATAATATATTCACCTCTGACGGTTATGCAAATCATAACAAATTGAAGTACAGTACTTCCCAGCCGCTCAGCTGTTATCTCCACCGTGATGCACAACGCCCACACCTGCCCACTGGGGAAGAACACAGGTGCACACGTCAGAATCCTGTGAGCCACCAGATACCTGTCACTACACAGGGTACAGGGTTCATCAGGCCAGCTCAGGCTTGAAGGAGAGGACTGCAGTCCCGATTTTGGCCCTGAAGGTGCCTTTGTCAACAAGGACATGGAGAAAACCTCAACCATCTCACCCGCCCAAGGGAGCACAAACCAGGATGTATTGCCCTGCCTCCTCAGCACAGATCACCAGTGTGACACACCAGAGTCCCTGGCACAGGTGGCACAACAGTTTACAAATGCACCACAGGGGAGCCTCACGAATTAAGTTACACTAGATGCACAGAAGGTCAAAGGAGAAAAGTGTTTATGTCATTTATATTTATAAAAAATAACATATTTCTTGAATTTATTTGCGCTGATGATTTTGAATTGAGATTGAATAAAATTGGAATAAATCTGTAATACAGAGAAGGTTTCAAAAATAGGTGGTTTATTTTCAACAACTAAATTTGTTTGCTTCTATGCCTGACTTTCTTTTTGGCTGTTAACCATATATCCATTTATACATGTTTTCAACTTATGGAAAATTGGCAAATTGACACTGAGTCCAGAAAAAGTTATATTGTACACAGAGGGGCACATTTACTGTTTTAATATCTATGTAAAATATAACTTTAATTCTGGATTCAGTGTCAATTTGCCGTTTAGGTATAACCTTGGTGTGTGATAAGAAATTAACTGATATTTTAATTTAAGGTCTGTTGATAAAGGTTGTTTTCATAAATTGTGTAATGTGCAAATGTAAAGCCATATCCTCAAGCAATGTATATTTTTAGGAAAAAGACCCTTTTCAACACGTTTCCATGTTATTCCTAAACTGTTACGACCTGAACAAATGTTCACATTTTCCTTCCACAGCCCCCGGGATGTTATTTCTGGTTCCAGTGGGGTTGTTCTGATCTCAAAGGCTCTCAGACTTGACTTAGGCTGAAGCGTGTTTGTAATCCTGTGCCTGAAGGGGTTGAAGGAAAGCGCATCCTTGAAAATGACTTCATTTTCTCCATTTTTTTTGCCACGGGTCCTTTGGACATGATGGACAGATGGACGCTGAGTTTGCCATGTGTCAGAATCGCGATCCAAGCCTGATAGTAGCCAGAAACATCCACCAATAACCAGGGACTGCTCATCATCTTATCCATAAGCTACCTAAGTCACTGTTACACATAAGTTCAGGTGTCTCACACCTGCGTAACGTTACCCCATGGGTCTCTTTTGTAAGCCTGGTTAGAAAGTGTAAACAAATGTTGTCTTGGAGTCCTGCATCTCGAGAGAAATCCAAATGAAAAAAGAAGGAAAACAACTTGTCCTCCCATTGAGCACGTTTGCATTTCGCAGTAAACCGCCTTTGCAGGTTTACGTGACAAGCAGCTGAGAGACCGACAGGGAAGGTAACGTGTGTTTGCTTATGCTTTTTGTGCATTTTGTCTTTTTTTAAACGTTAACTAATTTTAACTAATAATCCTGTTGCGGCAGGTACTCCCAGCTCTTGGGAAGCCCCTGGAGTAGGACTGAGTGAGCCGACGGGTGTTTCGGTGAACGAATATCGGAAAAATCGTCCGGACAATGTCGATAAAAGAGGCCCTGGGGTTACAGCTGCTGAAGGGACAGTGCACGGAGGGCGTGGAAATCAGGTCCAATGTGGTTCGTGTTTTTATCAGCTCAACGTTTTCAGGTGAAACACATGTAAATATACACGTACATTGTTTATTTCCGTAGGCTTGTAGAATCAATTATAAATTCATTTTTTTCAGCTTTATGACCTGTAAAAGGGTAAAGAGTGCTAATAAGAGTAAAAGGTAACCATAAAACCAACTGAATTACCTGTCTTTAGATATGAAGTGTGAAAGAGATGCGTTGCTTGAAAAGGCGTATCCAGAACTTCAAGCCTTCTGCCACACTTTGGGCCTTGTATTTGAGGTGAGTACCCTGACGCCTTCTTGAGTGTTCGTCTCACTGTATCAAAATACACACTCTTTTAGTTATATATTAACATCCATTACTTATGTATATGACAGTTTAGTTATATATAAATGTAATATTCTGTAAATATCTGTACAGAAACACCTTTTTCATCAGACTGGTGCTGCACAGGGGGTCTCTCTGTGAACTGGTGTCGCTGACTCACGAAGGGTGAGGAATGGATGCACAGTTTGGCTGTGCTGACATGCAAGAACAGTTACAGGACCTAAAATTCAGGTTCCTTGCATTCCTTAAACATGATGCAGGCGTTATAACAGCTGCTGCATGCTGGGTGGGTTTTGCTGCAAGCAAAATGCATGGACATTGTGGGATGGGGGAGGAGGGCTGCTGTTATTGTTCGTTTTTGCTCTCCTTACTGTTATTATTACTAAGTTTATAAGAAAAAAAATGCCGAAATGAAAGGCATCGGTGTTCACATACAGATGAACGGATGTTGAGTGTCCCTCACCGATTTACATTTTTCACTGGGCGCGTTTTTTTCACCACCCTAAAGATTCCTAATGCATGAATCTTCTACTGTATCTGCTTGTGCACAGAAACCATAGTTTAACAAGTTTCATTTTGCACAGCTCTTTGTGTTGCTTAATCGTACTCAAATCCAAATTCTAATACAATTGTTCTGAATGTTCAGCATTTGCATGTGCTCCTGTTATCATGAGTTTCCTTGAGGTGTTTTTGTTTCCTCCCACAGTCCAAAGAGGTGTTTCAGCTGAAGTGCTGATGCTAAAATTGCCGTGTGTGTGTGTGTGTGTGTGTGTGTGTGTGTGTGTGTGTGTGTGATTGCGATGGACTGGCATTCTGTCCAGCAAGCCTCCCTTGCACTCTGTGTTTCCAGCACAGGGGGTTTGTAACAGTGGAAAAAATGATGTTGTAGTTGTCAGTGACAAATGTTCATGTTCTTATTTGTTAGATGAAAAAAGTTAAGCTGCATTTGTTTTGAATGAACGTGGTCTTAGAATCATTAGAGCTTTGCAGAATGTAAATTTTTCAGTGTAGGACAACAGGAAAGGATACGATTAGATTTCGATAAACCAACAAATTTTCAGAGAACCGAAAAACTTTAAAATATCAACCACTGTACCCGCTGCTTAGCTTCAGTTTTTGGGATAGACCGCAGAAGACCAGGACTGTGACTTGGACAGGTGCTGTATTTAGTGAATGAATGAGCGAGTGTTTATTTTCTTCTCTTTTGAAGACTGGAGCGAAAGCTATCGTGGGTTTGTGGCTGTTCTATTAAACCAAGTGATCTTTAATTTGAAGTACATCAAGTACTTGAATTACTGCTGCTGTCGATCAAAACCAAATACATTATTAATGTCCACGCTTGTTTTTTCAGGTAGTTGACTTGAGATGGGGAGTTGGTGATGCCGTTGCTGTCGATCACACGACCACTGAATTATGTCTAGAGGAGATTCAGTCTTGTAAGACGGTGTCAGTTGGTCCGAGTCTCATTGTGAGTTTCTTCGGATTCCTGTTTTTTTTTTTTTTTAACTTTTTTAAATTGGTCCTGATATTCAGCAGTTTCTGAAATATATCATCTTTAATGTAGACATACACTACTGTGCAAAAGTCTTAGGCACCATGCTATAAAGCGAGGACGGTTCCAGAAATAATGCCATCAATACTTATTAATCAATAAACCTTCTAAAAAGTGCAGGAGACAAAAAAACCTCAGTCAGATCAATATTTGGTGGGACCACCCTTTGCCTTTAAAACACCATCAATTCTCTTATGCAAACTTGCGTGCAGTTTAAGGTAGAGGTTGGTAGGTTCTTCCAAACATTTTGAGGAACTGGCCACAGTTCTTCTGCACACTTTGACTGTCTCTGCATGTCCTCGCAGACTGACTTGATCATGTTGAGATCAGGGCTCTGTAGGGACCAGACCATTTGTTGCTGAAGATAGTTGTGTATGACTGAGATTGGGTGTTTGAGGTCATTCTCAGGCAGCAGAATGAATTTGGGACCAACCAGAAACCCCCCTGATGGTGGATAAGAATCTACCTGTACTTCTCAACACACATTCAAGTTGCATGCCTAACACTTTTGCACAGTACTGTACCTTTATTTGCATACTTTAGCTTTTTATCTCCCTGCATCTAAGGTTCTGCTGGGAAATCGCTACGGCTACCGGCCCATTCCCCGCATCATCTCAGAAAACGAATTTGAGCTGCTCTTGTCCAAACTGGGTGAAAATAAGGAGGGAGTAAAGCTTCTCAACCAGTGGTTCTGGAAAGATTACAATGCCGTTCCACCCAGCTATGTCCTCCAGCCGATAAGTACTCATTTACCTCATTATTCTAACACTCGACCTGAAGTTAGCCTGCAACACGACAAAGATGTCATTACCTGGCAGCACACAGAAGCTCAAATACTGCTGCTGCTCCGCACTGCGGCCCTGCACGCGGAGAAGGAAGGAGCCTTCACCGCAGCACAGAAACACAAGTTCTTTAAATCTGGTCAGAGAATTTACTTAAACTGTTTGTAATATGTGAACTGATCAAATATGCATTGAATGTATGTAGAAGACTGTGCATCATCACCTTCTTGTGTTTCTTTCCCTCTGCCATCCAGTGACCGAGTGGGAGATGGAGCTGGGCCTTCTGGGCAGCAGAAAGAGGGACCAAAGCACTGTGCTGTTTGTGCGCGAGTTGCCTCGCCTGAAGAAAAACGACAATCAGAGCAAAATTTCTCAGCTTATCGACGTCACCGCTGATGGCCTGGTGGATGCTCAAGCGCAAGATCTCCTGTCGACCCTCAAGTCTCAGATCTATGCGACATGCTCTGACTTTCTGAATCTGCACTGTGTGGAGCTAAGTAAAGGCAGGATCGATCCCAGCTGCAAGGAACATTCTCAGTATCTCCAGAACTTGTGTGAGCAGTTCATCTCCCAGATGAAGACAAAGATCAGCAGGGCCACTACACACACTGCGTTGGCAAATGGAACCCTAGAATCCGAGTGGAGCTGGCTGTCACAAGAGATTATTCATCATATGATGCTAAGTTCTGCTAAATGTGCTATTTTCTCTGGAAGGGAGGGTCTCCTGGGTAGACTTTGTCTCAATATGTGGGAATCGTCTAACTCCAGTCATGGACCACTTGTTGTGTTCGGGCCTTCTGGGATCGGCAAGACTGCCCTGATGTGCAGGTTAGCTCAGGAAATGCGTGGAGTTCTGGGCCCAAAGGCAGTGGTTGTGTTGAGGCTTTTAGGAACTTCTCTTCTGAGCTCCGACATCAACTCTGTACTTAAGAGTGTCTGTTTCCAGATCTGCGGAGCACTTGATTTCCCACTCCCTGACTCACTGACTACCAATTCCCACGAGGATCTTGTGAGATTCTTCCACGCCATCCTTATGAAGGTCTCACAAAAGATGCAGTCACTCCTCATTATACTGGATGGCCTGGACCAGCTTTCTGAAAGAAATCATGCGCATAAGCTGCACTGGTTGCCCAAAGAGATCCCACCAAATATCCACCTGGTGGTGTCCACTGCAGATGCTGGGCTCATGCACTTGAACAGTTTTGAAGGAATTATACAGCAAGAAAATTTCTTTGAAGTCGAGCAGCTGAGCTTTGAACACGTCAAAGAGATTGTAAAATTGTATATGGGCACTGTGAAGCGTCGTCTCACCCCAGAACAGTGGAACGTGTTTCTCGGTCACTTCCAGCAGTCTGGTCATCCACTCCTGCTGCATCTGGTCCTCAAAACAGCCGCACAATGGGCTTCCTACACTTCCGTATCGGAGCTGCACCTGGGCAGCACCGTTCAGGAGGCCGTCTTAATGCACTTAGAGAACCTGGAGATGAAACATGGGAAGGAGCTGGTTGGCTCTGTGCTGGGATACATTATTTCATCTAGGTAGGTGGTTTAACTCTACAGCCATCAAGGTGGGTATATTATTATTATTGTACATTTAGAACAATTTAGACGAGATGAGACTAAATCCTGCCAACAAGTTTATTCATTAAAACTAAATAGATTAAGTGTGACTAATCGGGCAATATCTTCAAAACTTTTATTTTTCGAATTAGTTGAATTGTGAGTATGAATGATCTTTCAGATCAGCATTTCTCTGTAGCCCTTTTCTCCACTGTCAGTGACAGGGACTTCAAGTAAATGATGGGGTAAAAGTTGGGTAATGCTAAAAAAAGGCGGGGAAAGTAATTGAACTGTGTGCTACTTGTGGTGCAATACATGTGGTGCAAGTTTCAAGTTTTTCCCATATATTGCAATATATCTGTTTTGCACTGTTAAGACCTGCATTATTATGTTTCAGAGATGGGTTATCAGAGGCAGAGCTGTGTGACCTGCTCTCCCTGGATGATGAGGTCCTAGGTGAAGTTTACCAGGACAGGCTGCCACCAAATCACACCCTTGTCCGCCTGCCCCCTCTCCTGTGGTTCCGACTCAAGCGTGACCTCAGAAGGTACCTTGAGGAGAAACAGATCAATGGGATCAAGATGCTTGGCTTGTATCACAGGTAAAGGTGTAAAATGCTCAGAACTTATTTTCACACTTCATTTTCTTTTTTTGCTTATAGTATAATATGACATTTGGCTTCAGCTATATGTATTTTTTATAATAATAGCCAGATGACACAAACTTACTCAGCTTACTTGATTTACAATATTATTCATGTTGTGCTCAGTAGTTTATCAGACATGCCTTTCCTCCATTATCTTGCTCTTTGAACTTCAACCTAAAATTTCAAATCTCACATCTAATTACTTAACCTTCACGTTACCTTGTTTGAGAGTATATGATGTGCGTCCTCCAGGCAGGTTACCGGCGTTGTAGGGGAGAGGTACCTGTTCGCAGAGCGAAGGGTGAAGTATCACAGGGTTCTCTCACAGTACTTTCTGGATCAGTGGAGCCAGGGCAGGTTCAAGTCTTTGTTTCTCCCTTCCCTGAAGACTAAACTGAACGCTGACAGGAAGGTATTCCCACGCTGCCTTTCCCACCTGCGATTCTCATTTGTAGCTTGCAAAATGTTGCCTTCTGAGTTGGTTGAGAGAGACTTCAGCTGGCGAATGAGAAGCCTTCAGTTGAGAATGTTGCTTCTCGTTGCTCAGGTGTGTCCTCAGCCACTCTGGTTTGCTGAGGGTGTTGCCAACAAGAGGAAGCTGCGGGAGCTGCCATACCATCTTATCCATGCCGGCTGCTGGGATGAACTACAAGAGGAAGTGATCGGTAAGGTCAAAAAGAATACCTCTTGATGTTACACACCTAAATGCAAGTCAGATAGTGTATTGATACTTAGCAGGTGGTCATACGCCTGTCAATTCTTCTTCCAGGGAATATCGAGTGGATATGGTGTAAGACTGTGACATATGGGATGACCAGCATTGTTGAGGACTTGTCTCTTTGCCTCAAAGTTCAAGATTTTACTGAGATGCAACTTATTAAAGACACTTTCTTACTTATGCAACCAACTGTTGATTGTATTGATGGGAAAATGGGTGAGTCGACACCACTGTCTGTGGTGAATTTTCTACATTTCCTACAATTCGGTGTGTATAATGTTTAATAACGCTGGATGTGGTTTCTGCTGGTATAATCCCTGGAAATCCCTCACCCCCTGCGATCACAGCTGTTCTGAAAAAAACCAGAGGAATGAATTACGTGTAGATGAGACTTTGGATTTCTCTGCACTCAATTTTGTTTTTTTTAAATCCCTGAAGATCCAGCCCTCTTATACACTGAGCTCTTCGCCAGGCTCTACAACCTTGCTGAGATGTACCCTTCACTGATTGGTCGCCTGTGCTCCCAGTGCCAAAAATGGTTCAATTCCTGTCCAAGTCCAGTTCTGGTTCCCGCCTGTGGCTTCTTCCAGTCTCCAGGAGGGGCTCTAAAAACAACGCTAACTGGCTTCCACAAAGGTAAGCAAAAGAAGACTCATTATTTCGACATTTTATCCTTCGTATGGTAACATTTGCTAAATGCAGACAAATGGGTCATGTGGTGTCGATGCAAGAACGAGATGTGCAACAGTCTTTACGTTCTACCTTTCATGAGACAAAAACTGTACACATTGAAATCCCTCCCTCTAGTTTACATTCTTGTAAAGAACTGACTCTGTGGTCCTCAGGTATCACAGGGATGGATGTTTGTGTGGAGAAAAAACTCTTGGCGGTGGGGTCAGAAGATGGGAATGTAATCGTGTGGAACCTCAAAGACTTAGAGGCGATTCACACACTTACCGGACACACAGGTGAGAAATGCTGCACCTTAGACAGAACCGGATAAGAAGTGCGTACAAATAAAATGAAAATATAAATGAAATTTAGATAGTATGTACAATAGTTAAATGCAACAATGTGAAGCATTCAATGACAGGTACTGTTGTCCACTTTTAAATGTCTTCCAACTGTCATATCTGCAGCTGGGGTGCAACATGTGAAGATAGTAAATAAGGGAACTCGCTGCCTTTCCTTGGCCTGCGACGGCACTCTGAGGCTATGGAGCCTGATCAGCGGCAGACAACTGTACTGCATCCAGACGGAGGTCTTCCTCAGCTCCAACCAAGTCCCACCGATCCACATGACGGAGGAAAAAACCATTTTCCTTTCCACAGATGGACTACAGGTGCTACATGTGTAACATCTCTTTCAAGTTGCCGGGGTTTTTGTATTTGTAGTGTTTTTTTCTTAATATTGGTTGTCTAATTTTTATACGCTTCACTATGAATGTGCTCTAGTTCTCGGTTATTGCGTCAAAATCTAACGCTCTATGGCAGCGTTGGTTCGTTTTGCGTAAAAGACAAGAAACGTACGGAAAGGCTACTTTGCTTTGAAGACGGGGTTCGTGACCTTTTGTTGCAGGTTAAAGCATGGAACCTCGAAACGGGAGACCCCATCTTCCAGGTTGCAGGAGGCGGTGGGCAACTGACCATCTTGGGCGTCTTTGATGAAGCGCTTGCAGTCCTCTCTGACAGAGGACCCCTCACCTTCTACGACTTGCCTACTGGAACGGAGAAAGGACAGATCTGTGTGACCAGTCACCAGGACTTGATGCCAACATGTGCCGTTACCCTTAAGACACAATGCAAACTGATCGTGGGATCCAGCAATGGTTCAGTTTCTCTGGTACTGATTTGTCCCGTGCAATGAGCCCAAAGTCCTGTGTTTCCTGTACTGTCGCAACATCCAAAAAACCCACCCAGATACCTGTGAACATTTCCTGATGTGACTGATTTGTATCCACAGATTTCAAAAGACAGGATTGAGACTGTTGCAAAGCTGTCCTCTCCGGTTTCATTCCTGCTCGCATCTGACGACGAGGACTTGCTGGCTGCAGGTATAACCAAGATATCTTTATGAGGATGGAAACCTTCAAATCGTTGGCTGCCCCACGAGCAACAGGCAAAAACTAACATCAGTACTCTTTGGATTTAGCTTCTGAGAAACAGGTAGCCATGTACCGGGTCCAGGCCAACGCAGTGAACAGGTTCCTGACTCATGCTTTCCAGCATGATGACACGGTCCTGACGGCAGCCACGCCGAGCCACTGCAGGGTTCTTGTCACAGGCTCAGAAGATCACCTTATAAGGGTGAGCACAGAGTCTGTGTCACTCAACTTAAATACATATAAATGTAAAACCATCATCCATGCCCACAGAGCGCGAACAATAACCCATCGCACGAGATTCAGTTTAGTGAAAAGTGGGGATTCCAGCATCTGTAGTGTAATAAATTCACTTATTTAGGCCACCGCACCAAAGAGAAAGAAAAATCTAGAAATTTTTTACAAATGCATATTTATATTTTGTCTCTTCTCTTTTTAGATATGGTGTTTGTCCACTGGAGATCTCCTCGACTCCTTCATTGGAACGGGGGCCCCTGTCACTGCCCTGGCGGTGGCTGAGGACACTGTTATCTCTGCCTCCAACAGCTCCAGCAGCCTGAAACTCTGGAAGCTCACATACAATCGCAAGCACAGAACGAACAATTTCTTCCCAGCCAGCAGCCCCCTTGTTACCGTGACGCGTGACGGCAAACGCGTGTACTTCCTGAAGCACGGCAACAGAGCGGAAGTTGTCGCGTGGAACTGTCAAACGGGTAAACGTGAGATGTGTGTGAAATGAAAAAATAAAAAAAAAAAAATGCTGAAATCGGGTTTTTAAACTGAACACATTTGCACGATGTTGCATCTAATCTTAATGCTCTGATGGCAGGCGCTGCAAGTGAAACCATGGCAGTGTCTGCTGAGGTGAGCTGCATGGAGCTGGCCCAGAAGAAGAAGATGCTCTTCTGTGGGGTCAAGACTGGCACAATCCTCATCTACCCGTTGGCACATGCGCCGGAGACCCTGTGTATCCCCCCTCCCGAGACCCTGCCTGCAGTGCGATGCATGGTGACCAACCCAGCAGAGGACAGGATGGCCGTGGCTTACCAGGACAGCGTCTGCGTGTTCGAGATCACGGAAAGGGACAGTTTCCCGTGTATAGAGGGACCCTGCCACAAGCTGCCCCTCTCTCTACTCCATTCCCCGATCTCCTCCATAGCCTTGCTGTCAGACTGTAGGCTCCTCCAGGGCACCGAGGGTGGAGAGATTATGCTTCATGACTTTAAGAGCACCTCAGCGACCTCCATGGACAGACATCAAGCCAAGATCACTTGCATCTCATTGAGTAACAGCGAATCGCTTGTTCTGATTGGCTCCCAGGATTCAGTCCAAAGGTTGTGGAATTTATCACCTCTGGAGCTGAAATACACGATGGAATACAAGGTGAGTTAAAAGTGAACGTGCAGCTGTTGACAACAGTTATGCGTTTGCTTCTTTAAAGTACACCTTCTTTCTCTTCTCTCCCCCACAATATGCAGGGTTTCTTCTTTGAAGGAGTCCTTTGTTCTGCCTTTTCAGAAAATGATCAGTATATCTACACAGGGTCCCAGGATCGGACTATCAAAGTGTGGGATGTTGTTAGCGGTAATTCTCAGTTTAACTTACGATTTGTACCAATAAAGACAAAACACACTGAAGAATTAAAATGAGACGTATCGTACACTGGCTCCTTGTGCTGCAAACATCTGAGCTCCAAATCTCAGAAAATTCAAACATTGCCTACAGGATACAAATGTTTTCCAGTATTTGCTTATTTTTAATCGTATTTTCGTCACTATTTTCTATTTAGCGAAAGAAACCTGCATTTCAGCATCCGGCTGTTAGTTTGGGAGAAAAACACACACAAACAGGACAGACAGATGTGAGTTCAGTTGACTCGGACTCTGGAGATCGATGAAATAAGACAAACGCTACATGCATTTATCGGATGACTCGGTCAACGTTCAGCATTACATACAAGTTTTTGAAGTTATTTTTATTTTCAGTCATTTTAAAGTAGTTTTAGTGCAGCTGCGAGCGAATAAAAATGTTACAGCGACGGCTTACAGTGTATTTTTGCACATTATAGCAATATTAGAAGTTTCTCACAGAGTATAACTTGTAAATAAATAAAGACAATAAGGTTGAAAGCAGCCAAAGAGGGACAAACGCTGTGATGTGATCAATTGGTTCCCAACCAGGACTGAATAGGAGGTTGGTTCGAGTTTTGATATCCAGTAATATCTATTATCGATTGTGATTTAGTGGTAAAAGTGACATTGGACTCATCAGCAAATCCGGTTAAGCGGTTGTGTTGTTAAGTTGAGGAGCCAGTGTATTTTTCTGCTCTCAAGTGAAAAACTCAAATTATCCTCATTGCTTCAATACTGTTCATCTAGTTAATGTTGATTTAATATTGTATTTCTTCAAGATTTTGTTTAAGAACTAATAACACTTGTTTTTCTTATTGCCGTTCATAGGAAATTTACTAGTTGCCCAGTATGTCTACGCACCTGTTACCAAAATTCTCTCCTACAAGGATGGCTTTGTGGCCGTTTCTCAGCTGGGGCAGGCGATCAAGGAGAGGTTCTCCTGCCCAAAGAAAGTGAGCCTATGGCACAACCCGGTGAGAAATATCCGAGCCAAGTACCGCGTTATTTCCAGAGCGAGGGGGTGTCTACAATCAAGCAACGCAGCAACGACGGCGCTCGAGCCACACCAGCACGCCACTAAAACCAAGTCTGCGCGCACATGCAGCCTGTTTTAACAGAACCTTCCAGAAAGACTCTCTCCCGACGTCACCAACTACCAGCTCAGGTATGCTTTCAGGACGCATCCTCACAAACCTTCCCTCGTGAGTGAAATTTATCACGTTTCTTTATTGGTGACAATGAGGCAAATCAATTCATTTTACTGGTACTTTGCTACACGATTACTAGGGCAAACTTCCGTGACATATCATGCATTTCTGTAAAAAAAATACTACACTTCCTTACAAATGGACATTTGAAATATGTGTACTGAACACCATGGCATTTTCCTTCAGGTTTTAAATAAATTAAGTTTAAAAATGTAAACAGGATGTAAGGTTACAATATTGATTCTGGAAAAAAGATCTGAATGTTTCTCTTCATATTATTCTATGCCCCAGAGTAATAATGATGACACAGTAGAACAGTCTGGCATCAAAACTGGCCAGTTTTTATTTATATGCACGTGTTTATAATGTTACACGTTAGATGGATACAAATAATCATTTCTGCAGAAAGTTATAAAATTCCATAAATTGAGATTTTCAGACGTCCCTCAAATTGCTTTTATGGATATGAAAATATGAAATTATAATGGAAGTGTGTGGAAAGGAACAGGATGAAAAATAAAGGGGTCAAAATAAGGTGTTTTTGTGCTAAACAACAAACTACAGAAAGAATTACTGACCGGTTTTGCAGTTGTTCTGCACAGTTTCATTACAGACCAGTTCAAAGTTGAGAAGAACACATTCCCTCTGAACCACAGACAAATATCAACTAAATAACAGACTCAAGGCAACGGAGGAGCGTGACTGACAAGCGCTGCTGCAAACTCTCATTCACAGTAATGTTCACAGGGATTTGTTCCTCTAGTTAACACTGACACACTGGTACATGGTTGTAGTAAATATTTCCAGTATCTTGTGGAGTAAAAATCCAGGCAATGACCCTTGAGTTCCCTCCCACTGTACATACTAGGCTGCAGGTCTTAGTTTTTGACCCTGGCTGTCCCTTTGCTGTTCTCATTGCTCTGTTGTGTGCTCATGATCTGAGATATTTGTGCAGCAGCCAAGGAGACCATACATATCTGGAAGGAGAATAAGAAGAAAGAAAGAACTTAGACAGTTTTTATCACATAGAGCGTTACTGTGTTTCCTCTTCCCTTTCTTCTGCAAGTTGCTCTTTTTAGTTTATATTCCTCTAGTTTGTTTCAAACATGTTATCAGATAAACTAAAATGCAATGTGTCTTGTTTTGGTATTTCTGTTTATTGTGTGCTGGTCATTAAATTTTGCTTTAGTGCCACATTTTGTCTACACACCTTCATTGCCTTCAAAGTTTCACTAACAACAACAACAACGACGACAACAATAATAATAATATAATAATAATTTCACCTAATTCTGACGTTCCATATTAATCTTCCCGGACAGTATTGCTATATGAAGTGAGAAACACCCGTAAGTAGAGCATCGCTAACCTCCAGACAGAGAATCCCGACGGCCATTCCTCCCACAAAGAGGAGGTTCTGCTTTCCCCAGAGCACAATTCTGTCCAGGCAGCCAGAAGTATAAATTTTGTTTCCAGCCAACTGTTCGTCCAAATTCTGGGTCCCGTAGCCACACATGGTGTTGAGCACTGACTGAAAAGTGAGAACAAACTTTATCAAACGGCTGTGAACATTAGATGTGATGTGTCACTTAAGTGTGAATATGAACGTGTTCCAACCTTTTTTGTCTGCTTTTGTATGCAGCAGGAGAAGGGAACCCCACAGCTTTCCAGACTGGGGTTGGACTTCGCACATTCAAAGTACAAATTATAAGACCAGTCCCTGTACGAGTGACCTCCGCAACACTGAAACTGCACAAACAGAAAAGGAAAGTTAATAAAGGCAGAATATTTAATCGAAACAAAGCACCCACCGGCAGTCGAGCGATATACATTAATACCCGGTTCATAAAGAGTTAGGTGCCAGCAAAGCTGATCCACATCAGAGAAATGTTTGAAGACCGGTGTGAGGACGAGTGCAAAGCTGCCTGCCCGGTTTTCAAATGCACTTTGTGATTTTATTCATTTCTGTTCAGTCTTTAACTCCCCCACTAACAGCCCATTACAGTCGGTACGTTTTATTGCCTTTTCTGTTTTATCTTGATTTCATTTCTTAATTTCTTCCTTAAATTGCACTATTAAATGTTCGTTGCTATTACTGCGAATGAGGAAAGAAGTGTATAATAGCAAATTGAGAAAGGTAACTGCGAATAAACAGAGAAGTGCATATTAATTAATTACTGCGTTAACGGTTTGTTAATTAGGCAGTCGGGGTCCAAGGTGGTCTTTCACAGTCAACTAGCTATTTTAAAGTGAATCACAATTCTCCCCGTAAGGAATAGTGAAAATAGCTTCCCAATATCTGAATTTCTGGCAATGGAGTGATTTCTAGGTTACACAGGTTCGGTTACACTCGGACACCGGGCTACAGGTGTATAAGACAACATGCCAGCCCTTTTTTCAGTAATTATCACATTCATTTCACCTTTTTTTGCAAAAAGTCCACAACATTTTCCAAGTCAGGGTCATCTCGGTATTGCTCAATTCCTCTTCGGATCAGCAGGTCAGTCCTCTCCAGAACCTAAGAGGCATTACAATGACACTGGCCCTCCTGAAACACAGAGCTGTAAAATTGAGCGTTTCCACTATTAAAATTAAGCGTACTTCTGTATACTTCAGTACGTTTTTTTCTACTACTAATTTTGTTCGGTGTCTGTGTGGTTTGTTTAACGGCCTTTATTTTACCAAATCAGAGAAAAGGAATCCCACGAAAGCCACTGCCGTCTGAAGAAGCAGAATTACCACCAATATTCCTAAAAACTGGGGATAAACACAAACGTAGGACTGACATGTACACTTTTTCGCTGGGACTTTCAGGTGAGCAGTCAAAATAAAGTGGGGGAAAAAAGAAATTGTATGAAGTTGTACCTTTTAGCCATATTTACAGAAACCTCTGCATAATTACCACAAATCCTCATTATAAAATCATACTTTAATATTAATTTACTAAGGTCAGTTATAGTGAGGCAAAAATCACCATGGCAAAGAGTCTTCCCACTCATACAGAAATGTTGCCTCACTCACAATTTTCAGAAGACAGGCTGCATTGCGCAGCGCCCCGAAACACCCCAGGAAGGTGACGACGAACATCAACAAACCGACGGAAATGAGCAGCAGCGCTGGGTCAGTCGTCAAAGAGTCCACAGCATCTGAGATGCGAACACACAGTGGCTTTCTTTAGGGGTGGCAAACTGCTCCGTCTCCACCCTCACACTTCGATCGATATTATCTGTTCTTTTTTGAAAATGTTTGATGCTTTCACCCACGACCAGAGTTCCGAATGTATGAAGCAGGAACTCTTTACTTGACAAATGTCATCTTTGTCCAGTTTTATCGGTTTTTTTAAACAAATTATGCTAAATGTTAATTGAATGCTGCTCACTAATATTTCCCTGGAGTTACTGGTGGTGTATTGTAGGTAGCAGCACATCACACTGTATGAAAACCACTTTATTTGTTAATATATGTCTAATAAATCACATAAATAATGACTCATAACATAACATAACTGTCTTACTCACCCCCCTCCTTAGCAAATTTTGCATAAATTCCCACTGCAACCATAATGCCACCAGCAACCTGTATGGACAAAATGTAAATGTTATTTTTTTCTATATTTTATACATTCCCAACACAACAATTTCACACAGCTCAAAAAGTTATTTTACATGGATAATTAGTATTAAGAGGTATACATATATTATTAAACCACTCCCCCACCTGCAAACTGAAATTGCCTTTGTTTTCTCTGAGATGCATGTCGCTTTGCATTAAAAAGCATCTGTTATATAAATAAACGTCATGTAAATGTCAGCAAGATTCAGGTCTGTTGGATGGGAGGCAGAAAATGGAATAACTCCTGTGTTGTAACACTGAACTGTATGGAGTCCCTAAAACGACAGACTCACTACAGCAGCACCAGCCGGAGGAAAGACTTGCAAAATATTTCTTATTTTTACTTTTAACTTCGCACTCTTTAGTTCTTTTTTTCGTTGGGTTTCATGTCCTCACAACAGACTTTGCTTACGTTTGTGGTGAGAAACTGTTGTAACTGTGTCTTGACTTGTTTCTTTTTAATTTATTTAAAAAAACCCTTGTGCTGTGAGACTGGACTGTACGGTTAGACTGTAAAACCCGTGTTAGAGGAACGGAAGGATTTCCATTTGCTGAACTTCTTTTGCGGGAGATGTGCCTATTCTTACATTTAACTTTGCACAGTTTTCTTTATGCTTCTTGTACATTTTGCAGGGGAAAAAAAAGCGTCCGGTTTCTTATCCTCACAACTGTTTACATTTGCCCTGAGAAACAGCTGTAGCTGTGTGTTGACTTGTTTTTAAATTTAAAAAAAAAAATTAAAACATGTAAATAAGAAATAGCAGTAAAGAACCCCGTTTTGGCCCACAGATTTACTATGAATAACCTCTGTCTGTTGTTTCGTCGGCTGAAGTTTTGATGTGGTGTTTGAAGTGGTACTTTAGCTCTGCTTGTGTAAAAAAATAATATGAAATGCTTCTCAAAAAAGCCGCAACAGCAGAATTCTCAAAAGTCTGTAAGTCATGAATGAACAGCAACACAAACTGTGACTCTCAAACACACAATGGAGTCTCAGGTGAGCAGAGAGGGAGATGCTGAGACCGCCGGAATTCTGTCACTTCTGTCACCTTGTAAAACACAACAACACAACCTGCGTCCCACAGACAAAAATAAACAACTTTCTGTTAATTCCTCACATCTTGAGACCTCCGAATATTCTCCATCAAACACTTTTACATCACTTTTGTACCGTCTTGGTGGAAAACTGGGCCTGCGCCAAAGCACACTCTAAATTCGCTAGTATAAACCCTCTAAAATAAAATTCTCTAATGTAGCGCAATATAAAAATAGATGTCTAATATAAAATAGATGTCTAATATAAAATAAACGTGAATAAGGAGATTGACGAAGCAGTTCTGTCGCTAGGAATAATGGGAAGAGGAGTTTTTTCTCAAACAGTCGGAAGTAGCAGAGCGTTTTCATCGCAATAATTTAGCGCTGATTTATTATTATTTACCTGTTATTGGACGCGACTTACCCAAAATAAGTAACATCCGAAAAATAAAGTATATTTGATCGCCTCGTACGCTGTCATGCTGCGGGACCGCGCGCGACGTGTCTGGCCGACGAGCGGGGCTGCGGTCGCGCGGGCACCGCCGCCTCGCGCTCACGCGGTGACTCGTCTTTGGCGGCGAGTCGCGGCTTGTCGGCGCACGAGCGCGACGCGGACTCATTCGTCTCGTTTTCACCAGCGCCGTTCATGAGCAGCTGCGGGGGATTCGCGGTCTCGAGACCCGCAAATGCAGCGCGGTCTATGCACGTTGCGGTGATTTTCACGTTTTTGTCCAAAACGGAGAAAGGGAAGGAGCCCAAAGTTCGCTCTGCCGAGCTCCGCACTTCTCCATTTCTGAGCCGCGGACCGCGTCTGCTGCCACCTGGTGGCCACAGGCAGGACGCCGTGCTGCGCGGGGCGAACGGCAAACGAGGCGCACTGTCCCTCTCCGGGGTGACTCCCCATATACCCCCAGTACCCCACATACCCCCATAATCTTAATACCCTAACATCCCCATACCTCCAGTA
>UFQX01000202.1:694421-695833 GCA_900497675.1 Arapaima gigas | reverse complement strand
GGGCGTTTGTCCAAAAGAACGAGCATGTGAACGTAGTAAAGGTGCTTTTTAATGTTTCTGGTAGGCCATCCACATTTAAAACACTTTTTCCAGGACCGGTTGCAAATTGCAATAAGTTAAAGGCATCTTTCACTAGGAACCGGAACCTTCCTTCCCCGCAGGCTGCTGACCGACAGTCTGTGCACTGAGGTCACTTATCTTCATGGCACACTCGATTATGGAATTCCCATGCTGGCACGTCGCCCAGTTAAACAAGGCGCCCCGGGTACCCCGGTATGGCGAGGCCCCATGGAGCTGGCAGTGGCCGAGCCTGCTCCATCGAACGGTGGCCAGTTGAGCACATTGCCCACGGCCGGGCAGTGCTCTCCTACGTTGGCCGATACCCCACCCCCTATGAGGTTCAGTAGTATCCTGGACTGGCAACAGTTACAGGCTAGGCTGCGCTGGGTCTCTGTGGGGACGCAGACCGATGACGACTGGGTTGACCTGCTGGCACCGGAAGTCCCACCGGTGGCTGGAGAGCAGGACCCGGATGATGCGGCCCATACCCTCCTGCAGGAATCACTGGCCGCCTCCGGACCCGACTTTAGAGCAGAGTCAACCAGAGCCGAGTCGGGAGAGGAGGGCTCTGCTCGGGCTGACGAGACCCTTGAACCGGTGGCTGGTGCAGAGGGCGACATTGCAGCGGAGGATTATAACGAACCTGAGCTTATTAACAACGAAGCAGAGGCAAGTATGGAATCGGACGTCGAGTTGCCTCCTCAAGAGTTGGAATCGGTTAGGGCCGAGTCGATCGCCGTTGTCTTGCCAAACCGGCGGATTGTCTGTGACTTGTGCCAGGAGCAGTTAGGTGGGCCCATAAGGACGGCAAGACACTTTGCCGCCCGACACGTGGGTACCTCCCTGATGTTCCGATGTCAAAACTGCAACAGGGTGGGCCTGAACGGACATGCCATCGCGTGTCACGTTCCAAAGTGCAAAGGCTAACTGACGGAAGGAACGGGCGACTGGCTTTGCGAGGCATGTGGTGTGTACATTACATCCTAGACAACGGGGGTTTGTTGCAGCCCCCGGGTGCTCTGAGAACCTAAAGGTCTTGCAAGGCCTACTCAGGCACAGCAAAAAAGAGTGCAATCCGCTGGCCGGGGTATTAGTCGACTTTGCGAGGGCCTTCTGCCCCGTTTCTCATGAACACATCCTGTGTGTTCTACGAAAGAGAAAAGTAGACCAGCATGTGATAAGAATAATCCAAAATTTCTACGAGGACTGTACAACTGAAATAACGGTCCACAGGGTGCGCACCCCTGAGAACAAAATAAAGGCGGGCGTTAAGCAGGGTGATCCTATGTCTCCCTTGCTGTTCAATTTGGCTCTGGATCCCCTGACTCAGAGATTGGAGGAAGCGGGCAGCG